>CAIGQQ010002602.1:2107111-2120456 GCA_903798035.1 Danio albolineatus
CACACACACACACACACACACACACACACACACACACAGTTACCCCCTTTTGCCTTTAGAACTGCATTGATCCTTTGTGGTATAGATTTAACATGGTGCTGAAAATATTCCTCAGAGATTTTGGTCCATATTGACATGACAGCATCACGCAGTTGCTGTAGATTTGTCAGATGCACACCCATGTTGCGAAGGTGTAGGTGCTCTTTTGGATTGAGATCTGGTGACTGTGGAGGCCATTTGAGTACAGTGAACTCGTTGTCATGTTAAAGAATCCAGTCTGAGATGATTTGCACTTTGCAAAGAGATGAACATGGTCAGCAACAATACTCAAGTAGGCTGTTTCGTTGACAAAATGCTCAATTGGTACTAATGGGCCAAAAGTGTGCCAAGAAAATATCCCCCACAACATTACACTACCACCACGAGCCTGAACCATTGATACAAGGAGGGATGGGTCCATGCTTTCATGTTGTTGACGCAAAATTCTGCCCATAAGTCGCAGCAGAAATCAAGACTCATCAGACCAGGCAACGTTTTTCCAATCTTCTTTTGTCCAGCTGCTCTAGCCCATCCGACTCAAGGTTCGACATGTGTGTTTAGAGATGCTCTTCTGCATACCTCGGTTTTAACGAGTAGTTATTTGAGTTACTATTGCCTTTCTATCAACTTGAACATGTCTGTCTGGTCATTCTACTCTGACCTCTGGCATCAACAAGACATTTACACTTACAGAACTGCTGCTCACTGGATTTTTATTTAATTTTTTTCCAGACCATTCTCTGCAAACCCTAGAGATGGTTGTGCTTAAAAATCCCAGTAGATCAGCAGTTTCTGAAATACTGAGACCAGCACCAACAATCATGCCACATACAAAGTCACTTAAATCACCTTTCTTCCCCATTCTGATGGTCAGTTTGAACTGCAGCAGATCATCTTGATCATGTCTACATGCCTAAATGCATTGAGTTGCTGCCATGTGATTGGCTGATTAGAAATTTGCATTAATGAGCAGTTGGACAGGTGTACCTAATAAAGCAGCCGGTGAGTGTATATATGTGTGTGTGTGTGTCTGTGTCTGTCTGTCTTTCTTTCTGTGTCAGTATTTTGTTTACATTCTTTTGTGTGTGTATGTGTGTGTATGTCTGTGTGTGTGTGTTTGTGTGTGTGCTTTATATATATATATATATATAATATTTAATTACGTGTAAATAAATAAATATTTAAATTAATAAAAAATGTAGGTTTATTTTAATAATAATAATTATTATTTATTATTTTATAATTCATTTAATTACATACTTTTAAATTAATAATTATTTATTTAATTGATTATTTTTATTGTAATTAATTAATTTGTTTAGTGTGTCTGTTTATTTAATCTGCATTAAACACATTTTGGCATATGTTTAGGTTTATTTAAAAAAAAATAGTGGACCATGCTTTTGTTTTTGTTTTTTTGCATATGTTTAGTTCTATATTTTTCTTTACACTGAAAGTGAAAGTGTGACCATAAAATAATTTAGACAATTTCCCTATAAGGTATTCACTGGCGATCACTGTTAATGACTGTCTTTTGAAATCGTATATCATTGAATATATGAGGATGATGTTTTCACAGAAAGTCAGCAGATTGGTTTGCAGTGTGTTAATCCGAGTCTAACTGCGTGAAGGAAGCTTCGCAGCGTCTGGCGTCTTTGTTGTCGTCATCTGCGTGACAGTTCATTTAGGCGAGAGGTGCTAATGGCATTGCCTCTCCGAGCTGATGATGATGAAGCAAACCAAGCGTCAGATGAGCCCGTTGTGGCTTTGCAGACCCATATTTAGACATCTCTAAGCGATCTGTGAAACTGAATAATGTGCTGAGGACACTCTGTGATCCTGGCATCAGACAGATTTTGAAATTATTTTTAAAATAAATTGAGGAAACTGCACGGCTAGTGTTTATGTCATGTGGGAGCGTAAATATATGTGCACACTTAAACAACTTCTCTGAATGTGCTTGCTGATTTCAAAAGTTGAAGTGTTAGTCGTCCTACAGTTTTCCACTAAATGATGGAACTTGACTCCATGGATTTGTTCCCATTTAGACGTGAGCATCAGTGAGGTCAAGGATGGATGTTGGGCAAATGGGGGTCTGGCTCACAGCTGCTGTTTGAGTTGATCCCTAAGGCGTTTATTAGGGTTCAGGTCTGGGTTTGTGTGGCTCAGTCAAGTTCTTTCACACTAGACACAATAAATCATGTTGTCTGCGGTGGGTAGTGTGCTTTCTGTCTGTTCTGTACTATAGAAATAGCCTATACAAGGGTTTCCTAAACAGGGGATCGCAAAGTGGTCATCAAAACACAACGTTTAAATGACACCTGCTTTACATCTTTTTACTATTTTTGACCAGTCATTATTTTAAAAAGAATACTGGTATACTAAAGCCACTTCACAACAACACCAACAAGCAAGTTAGCAGTTGAATTTAGTCAACAGGCACAGATTAAAAATGTTCACTTTGGTAAAAAAAAAAACTCCAATGGCAAAAGACACCGACAGGGGTTACACACTCCATATCCAACAAACACTATGTTTGTGAATTGACCCTAAAACAAATAAAAACAATTTTGGGAAAGCTGTATGGTCTATGCACCATTATTCAACCAAAAACGGGAGTGGGGACATGAGTGGGGACTTTCATTTTGACAAACCATTGGCATAATAAGCAAGTGTTCTGGAAACCTGTTTGTATAAAGCATGTGGGAAGAATGTTGCAAATTACAAATTACGATATTGAATGCAGCTGCAAGCAGCAGTTTTTGGGTCTAAGATATTTAGGCCCAATCCCAATTCTACCCATAGCCCTTCGCCTTAACTCTACCCCTCGTTTTATGTGTTCACGTGAAGGAGTCAGGCTGTCCCAATTCTGTTTAGCTTGAAGTCGTAATGGCTTGATAGCCCTTGAAATAGATTTTTCAGGACCACATTCGAAAGCAAAGGGTAAAAAATTTCCCAGAATACACCGGCAGCATGGCTGCACATGGAAGTCAGAAGATGCACAAATTTGTACTTTTTGTTATTATTACGAAGTTTTACAACAAACAACCTTATGTTTTAACGGCATTCCTGTTTTACTGTCATGTTTAAAAAGAAAGCTAAAATAAAAACAGCTAAATTTCGCTATCTATAATAATAACTCCTGTACAGCAGTTCCACAACATTTCACATCTGACACTTGATGGCACTCGAATACCCTGCCAGAGAAGTCTAGTGGCAAATTTTACTTAATTTTGATAAATTTTGATATTCACACTATAGAGCAGGGGTTTTGAAACTAGTGGGTCACACAGTGAGGAAAGGTGGGTCACGCATAGTCACTTAGCTGCAGCTATATTTACGTTGCGGTGAATCAAAACCAGTATAATAATGAGCGAACAACTCTTAAGAGATGATATTGTTTTTCAAATGAATCATTTAGCCTAAGTTAAAACACATGAGCTGAAACAGGCTTAATCAGCATTCATTGAATGACCGAGTCCGATTCATTTGTGTTGAATTGTCACGCGTCTACGTCAGTAACGTACAGCATTTGTGAAAGCAGCCGTGAAGCGTTTGATAAAACGAAAATGTTGACAACAAAACATTCTGCATATGTCAACAAAGGTCCATCATATTTTCTTCTAAAAAGAAGAGTATCTTCCAACAAAAAATAATCACAGGTACAGCCAGCTGCATTTGCAGGTACAGCCAGTTGCTGGCTTATGTCAGGTACATTGACTCCACTGATATCGTTGTGAAACAACAAATGACAGGAGCTGATATATTTGACTGCTTGAATGAATACATAAACGTCCAAGGGCTTTCAGTGGGAGTACTAAGTACTAACTCAGTACTCAGTTATTCCTCTTACAATCTTAGCATCTTGACACAACTGTGTTTCTCATGAGACCTTTAATAATGCAATCAACTGTAAATTTCATTCTTATTAAGCAAAATAATAATTGCTCTGTAAATGATTTAATATTTTCCATATTAAAATGTGGGTCTTGAGATTGACTTACTTGCCTAGTTGGGTCCTGTAATGAAAAAGTTTGGGAACCCCTGCTCTAGAGTATCTGACTATGCCACTTTGGTTCAGATTGGGGAAAAAAATCTAGGGCTTGTTCGTCAAAGTAAGCTTTCCAAAAAATGCGAAATACCTGACAATTTTGCCAAGATAAAGGCTGTATCTGACTTGTATGAGCCTTGTAGGGCTTGAGCCAAGGATTCTAATGACAAAGTGTTTTGGGCCCCTGTAGCACCACCATCAGGCTGATCATTTCAAGTCTCTACCACATCTCTGCCTGATCACATTTAGGGCAGAAAAGTGACCTTTAGACTTTTCTAACAATTACATTAGGGTGTAATTGTTACGCTTTATTGTTGCGCTACGCTTGAACCCCTTAAAACAGAAGTTGCTGCAAACAAGGAAACCACCATAGCTCTATGTTCGTATGATAACATGAGAACAAATACAGTCTTAAATTGCATTCAAATGCTGGTTGTTTGGGAACACAGTCAACATTTCAGGATGACTAAAGCAGCATTTGAGATGTAAAGCTTGAGAGATGTAAGTGAGATTTAATGGCATGTCATGTGGCCATTAACCAAAAAAACGGACGCGTTTGAAAATATATAGTTAAATGCTATTTTTTTAACCTTAAAAAGTCAGAGTATAATATAATAGTAGATATTAACTAAAGTAGTAAACATTTTACATCAGCATCAAACAAATTAGAAATCACAGGCCTAAATAGTCAAACAGGCCATTGATGTTCTATTAAACTGCAAAGTTTTTCCTTTGGATTTTTTTAAAGATACATGCAGGTAGCAATGTTGTCAAACTGATCTCAATTCAGTCATTTATATATTTTAAAGTTTTACATACCTGGAACAAATTCACAACAAATCAATAGATGAACAGTAACACTGAGCAGTTAATACATAACACCATTTTTACAAAATTGCATAAAGATATGATAGTATTGGTTTAAAAAAATCTTTGAAACATGTTTTTTCAAAAGCGTATGCTCAAATTTCCCATTTTTAGTTTAAGAAATGTGTAGGAGTCATTTACACAATACCATAAAACCTGTAATCCTGCACTTCAGAAAGAATTTGAAGTTTTTGCATGTCATTGCGATGTGTGTGCTGGAATAATGTTCATTTTTATAAGCATCTTCAAAAATACTCTTTGGATTCCAATTCTTTACAGGCCTTCCGATAGCCGCAAACCAGCATGGTGATTAACATCAGAGCAATTACTGATGGTCAGCCATGAAAGCAGAAGGTTTTGCAATAGCGGGCTATGCCTGAGAGCTTTTCACTTCTCATAAGATGTGAAAGTGAAATGCTGAAATTCATTTCACATCTGTTCTCTTTTATCTTTCGTCATCCAGCATGGGTGAGATGAGAGTTAATGAGAATGTAATATGATGAGGATAGTTTCTGATTTTAAATCAAAACTGTGCTTGCAGCAGTAGATTTTGGTTTGCTTTATTTGTAGAGGGAATTTTAGAAATAAAAAATAATAAAATAAGGATGCTTTATACATCGTGCTCCAATTATGGGATAAAATCAATTTAAAGTTTCTGAGAAACTTTGTATCTGTGAAATACAAGGGCATCATTTTGAGAAAAAAAATACGACCCAAGTTTGTTGAAAAATGTTTAAATAAATAAGAAAATCAGATAAATTAAAAATTAACTGAATTGTGGATTTGTTTGTTCCAGTTGCAAATCACAATTAGGTTCTTAAGATTAAATCTTGCAATTCTGAAATTGTTATTATTTAGTTAGGATATAATCAGCCAATTTGTATTGTTATTTTATTTGCAATTTCCGCAATAGAAAAGTAAGAAATAAGCGAATCCAAAAATTGGATGAGGGGGGTGGGGGGTTAATTGTTTAAATAACAAAATGAACATACAAACGAGCCCAAAGGATTATCCATGGCTCCTGGTGACACAATGAGGTCTTGTAAAGCGAGTAAAGCTAATAAACTTTCTAAGGAATTGAACATTATTAATAATTTTAACATAATTTACAATTTTAGTGCCGTTGTGATTTCACATGCTGAGTGATGTCGTTTTTCCCACTGTGTCCGACATTAAAATCAATACGACACACCTTGCAGAAAGCGTGGGCGTCGTCAAGGTGGCTTCTAGACAAAAACTTGAATTCTTCCGTCCAGCTGCTGTTAAATTTACATGTATATATTTTTTCTTTGCCGAAGCACAACCTGACTCTTTTCCTTCCGTCATGTGTACTACTACTGACGGATAAGTCCCGCATCTACCTCAGAAATCAACAGCGCACCTGAGTTGTAACGTATGTTGCCAGATTGAGGTAATATGTTACAAGATTTGAATATTGCGTCAATTGTGTGAGGTAATGAACTTCATTCAAGATCTGGCAACTTGACAAATATAAACAAAATGGCTTTTTTGAAACTGCATTGGGACGTACAAATTACGGGAGTTTCCCGGGAGAAATAGCCTAACAATCCGGAAGGGTGGCGGGACATGGATGTGAAATACGGGAGACCACGGGAAAAATAGGAGTGTTGGCAGGTATGCTTCCATCTCTTCAAATTTAAACATCATAAACTTTTGACTAGCCTTCCTTCGAGTAAAAAATCAATTAATTGAACATTCCCTAAATTAACTAGGCCTAATTAATTCATTAACTAAATTCCCAAATAGTGGTGCACTTTGTGACTTCACCTTTTATATACACGAAATCTTTATTTTTCTTCCTTACAACATATAAACAATATTAAATCTCACCCAGTGTTTTCTGTGGTGCAGCATGATATGCGTCTGTCCCTATCATTTCCCCTGAGCCGCAGTTCAAGCGAAGCACCTTAATTAACGTAAATGAAACTCCGTTTGAACTCGGTGGCTGTAAATCCGAGACTCGGCCTTCCCATTCCCTACGAGTCTCTCATAACTCAACGTGTCCCGTCTACATATTTCTCCTCTGATTACCTCTGAAGTTAATTACCCTGCCTACTCCTGCCAGCGAGTTCATAAAGTCTTCGGGGCTGAAATACTACAGAGCGCTAAATCCAGCTGTGTATTATGTACGATGATAGTTTACATGTTAATGGCGTTTTCTGTCAGGCTGGTTCAAAGAGAAAGTGTGTGTGTTTGGCTGTCATGAGTGTGTCGAAAGCTGTCATGATATCCTTCTTATGTAGATTATGAGGATGTGAGGGCTAGTGTGTGACCACAAGAGGGAGATAACAAGCCGTGGATTGTGGAAAACACAAACGCGTTGTAAATAAATGTGGCGCTCGGATGGTTTACTTCCGGACACCAGTGTGTTGTGGATATTATTCAAGCAAAATGGTTTATCACGGCTACTGTGTTAATAATGAACTGTGCTGGCTGAAGAGATATTAATAAATTAGTGATTAATTTATTAATATTACATAGCCTATATAATAATTCCTCAAATGGTTTATTATTTTTCCATCGTTCATTCATTTTCCTTTGACTCAGTCCGTTTGTTCATCAGTGGTCACCACAGCAGAATGAACCGCCAACTTATCCAGCATATGTTTTACAAAGTGGATGCCCTTCCAGCTGCAACCCTGCCTACTGGGAAACATTGCTCTATCAAGTGCAAGTCATTAAATTGTGTTGTTATAATTGTAGATAGGATTTTAGTTGCTCATATTTTCACATTATATAAAATGTATATCACTCTGTCTGAGTCTAGATTAAAAAATGGCTTTTATTTCTAATTTAAAAATACCTTATACAATAAAAAATAAATTGTTTAAAAAGTGTCTTACTGAATTCACTACTTATACAAATTATAATAATATATAATTATATCTTACTGATACATTTTCTGAAAACTCTAATCGTTATACATTAAATTGCATGTGTTAATTTAATAGGTTTTCATATTTGCCTTATATATTTTTCATTTTTTTCATTTGAAGAGTAATTTATATTTTTTTAAAATATTTGATCAATTGTAAATGTGATGTGTGTGTGTGTGTGTGTAGCTGTGTTTTAAACCTCACATATTGATGGCTGTATTAGTGAAACTGCTGTAATGAGTGCACTTTGCTTCCATTCACAAGTCATAAGTCTGCAAATGTGTCAATGCGATTGCTCGTTTAGCTGAAAACTGATTTGCAAGGAGATAATTTGAATATTTAATTATCTATTTAATATTTAGTGTAACTTTTGCCCACACATTCCCAGATACTGCCCAGTGCCAAGATTCTGACTGTGTTTTTGTTGCTGCTGTAAAAGATCCTTGGCTTCAACCTCCCCTACTCTCGCCATACATGTTTGCTTTCTCATCGTTTTTTTTTTTTCTGCACATGACTACTGCATTCAGTTTGGGGAACATCAGTTTAAGAGAACTCCAAAAATTCAGTCACTACGAATGATTCCATATGCATTGTCAGAAGTGAGATACGTTTGGCTTTGTGCTTTTAGTTTCATCCCTCATGAAAATTTCATATTGCAAATGGACAGATTAGACAGACTTCAAGTGTTTAGTCATTCATGTCTGTTCATTTGATAGCTAGTCTAGTTTGGGGACTATTAGGTCTAAACATTTAGCTTTGTTTTAACCAAGTCGTCTATGTTTAGACATCTATTAGACTTATTTCAAACACAACAAACATGTATGATGGAATGAGATGGAATAGAATAGGATCGAGTGTTGACAGATGGTTTTTCAGTCCTTCAATTACTTTGTGTCTCTGGGATTCATTCATTCATTCATTCATTTTCTTTTCGGCTTAGTCCCTTTATCAATCCGGGGTCGCCACAGCGGAATGAACCGCCAACCCATCCAGCATCTGTTTTACGCAGCGGATGCCCTTCCAGCCACAACCCATCCCTGGGAAATCTTTGGGATTGTTCATTTACCAAAAAACAAGCTTCTGGCAAACACATAATGTAGTGAATTCCAGAAAAGGGATGCAGAGCTAGTGATTGTTTTGTAGGCAAATGACATTGCTTTGTATTTGTTGCGAGCAACGATCGGCAACCAGTGTAAATTGACGAGCAAAGGTGTGACGTGCCCTCTTTTCAGTTCATTAAGAACCCCCATCACTGCTGAATCACTGATCACTCGCAGAGGCTTCATAGTGTTGCCTGCACATCCTGATAATTAGACACGTTTCTAAGTCAGCATATGCTGTTGATTACTGAACATCATTCCTGTCTGAAAATTGAATCCAAACCTAATCCCTTAACCTAACCCTAATTAAGATATACCTAAAGTCACAGAGTAAACATTGAAAGGATAGCATTCCCCAAACGTGAACTTGAAAATGAAAGCGACCTCGTCATTTACTCTCCCTCATTTAATCATTGTTCTGTTGAAGACAAAAGAATATTTATTGAAAATTGTTTGTTGACGATGGTATCAACTGACATTGAACAAATACTATGAAAGTCCTTGAGTACCGTCAACCAGCATTCTTCAAAATATTTTGTTTTGTGTTCTGAAGAAAGAAACCCAAATAGACTTTGAACAAGTAAAGGGTGAGTATATGATCATCGAGATTTCATTTTTGAGTGAACTACCTAGGGCTGTCAATTTATTTAAAAAATTAACTAATTAATCACAGTTTTGTTTGTGATTAATCATGATTAATCAAGAAAAGCCGTATTTGTTACATAAATAAAAACACAGGCATGTAAGTGCCATTTTAAATTTTAAAACAATCAATGCCAATAACAAACAAAAAATATTTCCATGTTGGATTCTAAGTGAACTACAAAAAACACCAAAATACAGGCATTGCAATTATGGAAATTGGAAGAAAAAAAATAAAAATAAAGTATTGAATACAAACAATTGTACTCATTGTAAAGTTGTTTTGCGAGTTGAGAACATTAATTATAAAGTAGAAACAATTTTGCTTAGTCCTCCTTGACATTATCAACAGACTGGACTTAAACACAATTAAACACACACACACACACACACACACACACACACACACACACACACACACACACACACACACAGACAGAAAGAGAACGCGCGCAGACTACAGCGCACTCCCTTTAAATCATCACGACGCACAACTACAGTTCTTAAAGTATGGCTGGATTTCTCAAGCAAGGATTCTGATACAGCAACGCGAAGCAGACGCTTTACAGAAGTTGCGTGTAGGGGGGAAACACGTCAAACTTATAGAAACATTTGAGGGTGCTTGGGATCAACTTAGAGAGGAATGGGCTGTCTTTGACAGCTTGCCACATCATCTGGCACTTTCACTGAGTACATTTACATGTATCCATATTATACTTTATCCATATTCCTTTGCTCATTAAACACACGCAGGGCCGGAGCAAGCTGAACTGGTGCTCTAGGCGAACGGTCATCAAGCCGCCCTCAACCCTGAAATTGAAAAAGAAAGTGACCGGTTCGTGGATGAACGTGAGGACCGGGAGGGAGGGGGTAGGTGTCGCGGATTAAAAAGAGGACCGGGGGGGTTCACTCACTATTCTGCCGCTCTTGTCGGCCGCCTAGGTCGCCTCTATGGACGCGCCGGCCCTGAACACACGTCGGACACAACAGGAAATAAAAAAAAAACTGCCACTGCGTTAAATGCATATTTTTTTAAAAAGCATTAAATATTTCAAATTAATCGCCGTGTGTTAACGCGCTAATTTTGACAGCCCTAGAACTACCCTTTTAATGTGAATTGTAAACTTGCCTCTTAAAATCCAATTGGATGATTGAAGATGTTGAACAAAATCAGGTTATATGTGTTGGTTGTTTATAAAAAATCTCTCTCTTTTGTTTTAATGTAAATGGATAACCGTGAAAGACCCAAATACAGAAAAAAAACAAGTATTTCACCTTAGAGATGTTGTGGAGGCCTATTGTTGTGATTGGAGGTTGCTATTGTTGGTCAGGCAGAAATAAATGAGTTTTTGTGTGTTTGATATTTGATATACAAGGAAGTTTTTTTTTAAATGTTCTTGTAACACTGCAGCTGTGGAGCTTTCAGGAAGCAAAAATTCTGTGATTTTACTTAATGTCTGAACAAAAGGGTGTACTTATGAGGGTGTACTTTACAGGGTGTACATGTGTTGATGTGTGTGTGTGGGTTACTATATGAATGAAAGCTTTGAAGTTTACTAAATTTATCTCTGTAGCCACGTTCAGTTTTAATAGTGTACAAATGTTTATGCCTATATTTACAATTTGCCTGTCGTCATTAACTTTCCTGGTAAAATGTTATTTTTCCCCATTATGCATTGTAAAAAAATACAGTGATTATTATTTTCAAGCTAAATATTTTTTTAAGAAAGTCAACCCCAGTCATTGTGACACTATTTAAAGAGCCCATATTATGGATTTTTGAAAATGACCTTCCATGCAGTGTGTTACACAGCTCTAAGTAAAGTGAAATGTCCAGCTAAGGCTTAAATCTGAAAGTGCAAAGTGTTTAAAACGATTAATTCATATATAAAAGAGTCGACTCATTGTTGTTTAAATGAATCGTTATTAGAACGAGTCTTTAGCCGTTTCGGCTTGACGTCAACGCGAAACATAATAGTTGCGCGCGCAGACCCGGGAATTTTGAACTGCCCGGCCCCGCCCACACACAGGAAGGAAAAGTGGAAGACAACAAGCACTGTATTGCAGTAAGTGTTGTAGCATAACCAGCGGGACAGCAGTGACGTGTGATCTGAGTAATATCTAAGTAAATCTTTATACTGTTTGATGGCAGTATAAAGATTTAGAGAGAAGTTATTGACAGCTTCGGTTGTATTGGATTTCGCGTTTTGCTCTTTGTAGACGGTCCCTAAGGACCGGTCTCTCTGCCGCCTGCACAGAGTTTAATATAATTCGTCCCACGCGTAGGCAAAGCTCATTTTTAGGAAAATAAGGTTGTAGGTGATTGTATACATTGCGACGGTTGAAAAGAGGTGCTATTTGTGTAGGAACAATGTTTCGGTCATGAGTTATTGATCCGGAAAACACGACTGCTGCTAACTTTACTAAACTTATCGGCATTCCGGGTAAATCATGTCCCGTAGACGCTGTGCTCTGAAGTGCGAGGGAAAAGCTGTGTTATTTTCCCTACCTGGAAATCTCTTTTCCCTACCTGGAGTGGTTGAGGTTTTTTTCGTAAAATACCTGAGAATTACATCCCCAACACGGTGCTGTGTTCACGTCATCTCTCTGAAGAGAGCTACACCAGCTTACGACGCGGGATTTGTTGCACGGTTGTTGTTAAAGGATGGATCAACACCTAGTTTATTTGGACCTGCGTGTTCTTCCAGTCTTGTTGACCGTAACAAGGTAAATATGGATGTAGTTGTCTGTATTGTGTTTGCTCCGTGCTGGACCGTGCAGCATGTAGCGGTAGCCGTTTAGCTTACTGCCGAATGAAACTATTTGTTGGCTTACAATAGTCCATGAAGTGTTAATTATTACTGAATGTTTGTTGTTATGATGAAGAATTTGGCAATACGCTGTTGTACAAAAGCAGTGATTTGTTTTCAATATGTTCTGGCATTGGGCTTCTGACACGTAAAGGACACGACGTGGTGACGTGACGTGGTAGCGTCACGGAAAGGAGGTGCTTGGGGAAAAAGACTCGCTCAGACGATTCATATGGGAGTCGGTGGGAAAATAAGGGTAAAAATAAATAGATATTATAAGACATCGAAAGTGTTTTTTAACCTTGCATACATATCATCCTGTTGTTTGGGACTTCAAAAAGTGAAATTTAACCGTTCTCAACCCACCATATGGGCTCTTTAAATAATTCACACATTCCGCAGTTCACACAACACTGTCTGGTGAGGTTACAGTGTCCTTTACATACATGCTATTAACACTTACATCTCCACATTGCTGACCATAATCACCCGTTCCCCATGTGGCAAGCTGATATTTGGCCAAATGAGAAAAGCCCAGAAAAGAAAACAGGATCAGTTTAGGATAAATAATGGTTGTGATTTCAATAGTTAAAAACTACAAAAATGCTGCAGTGAAAGTAATCTGGTTAACAGTAAGGTTCCTTACAATATACCGTGAATTACTCTAGACAAGGTAAGGCAGGTTTATTTATATAGCATATTTCATACACAGTGGCAATTCAAAGTGCTTTATGTAAAGAAGAATAAAAAATTCAAGTATAAGAAAATAAAAAACAAAAAAACAGATAAAAATGTGTTAAAACAGGTTTTTAAGGCATTTGTGGTATAAACAGACTGGATTAATTTTTAGTGTATATTTGTCGCTCTGCATGATTAGCATTTTATTTTATGAATGATATTTATCATTAAATATATATTAGGCTATATATATATATATAT
>CAIGQQ010002602.1:2120856-2138895 GCA_903798035.1 Danio albolineatus
TATATATATATATATATATATATGTATATATATATATATATGTATGTATATGTATATATGTGTGTGTACAAGTTTTTGTCTATGTATAACATACAATTCTCCCTTATTTCTTGATTTAAAAAAATGACTGTCTTGTCAGTAACATGAGCTAATACGGGGATAAATTCAGTAAACTTCATTTTCATACTAAAATGGGTCTTTTGAGGTCATATTTTCTCAAATATCTGTCACGCAGCTGTATTAACTATAATGCTATCCCATTTACTTTAATATAGTTAAACACAGATTACTGGTTGGTTATGCTTATATGAAATGTTGCCCTTATTATCTACAGTATAGAAAGTAATGTTGGACCTCATGTATAAAGTACTTTTACTTATCCTCCATTTTACTGAATTCAATGGTTTTAAGATGCAGCCATTGTGAGGTTATTGGTAAAGTTGAGTAGGTGGCAGAGAGAGCGGCAGGACAGCGTAGGCATATTGGAGAACTGGCAGCCCTTCCTGAGGTCAGATTTCACTGCCCTCTCCCTGCGTGTTTTATGGAAAGTGCTATTTCAGCCATCCCTAGCATGCGAGTGCCAGAGCTTGGTCGATCGCTCAAGTTACAGCCGCCGTTTGACTGACAGTCCGACTTTCTGGCTCACAAAAGAGCACAGTGGAAAATCCTGAAGCCTGGTCGTGCCGGGATACCTTCACAGCGCAGGTCCTGTTGCGTTGGGAACAAAATACAAAGATGCACATCCTGTTCTGGGTGCAGGACAGGTGGGAAAGAGTGTAGTGGCCGTGATGAAAGAGAGAGAGATACTGAATTGGCACTGAACTGTGTGCCCTCTAAACACGTCTCTCTGTCTCTCTCCAAAAATACAGTTAATGGCTAGAAAAGATGCTTAACGTGGTATTTTTAAGTTAGTGGACCACGAGGGACTGAGTCATCATGCTTTAATTTGATGTAGAGATTTGCAGATGGCCATTAAACTCGTGATCGGCAGAGTATTAAGCATCTCCGGCTGTTTTGAAGCAAATGATTTGCAGATTTTTTCGTAATATTCAGGAGGAAGTTGTAAAATTTGATTAGACTTTAATTATCGTGTCTCTTATCCATAGTGGTTTACAGTACTTGTAGCCAATTATTATATTTTTAATGTTTAATGTAAGATCTTTTTAACAGAGCTTCATGTGTAGGAGCTGTATGTAAAAAAAAAAGTAAGATCACACAATGGGGTATATGCACAGCTGATGTTTTTCAGCCAATGATGGACTTCTGGTGAAAGCTCTAAATGACTATTTTCAATGTCATAAGGTTCCTTTTACAGCATCGATGTTGAAATGTAGTTCAAATATAATCAGTTAAATAAGCATCCATTTGGTTTTTAAAGCGTTAAAAGAGACAAAAGACCGTTTAAATGCAGGTGCTGTCATTAGCAGCAGTCTAGTGCAGAAATTCCATTGAAAATACTAGGGTAAAATAAATTTCCATATTTTAAAGACATGACGTGTTAAAATTAAATTTAATACACTGCTTCTTGTTTGGTCTGATACACACTTTATAACGTATCTCAGCCAAGCAGTGAAGATTGCTGTTTTTCAAAGAAATCAGATCTTAAATGGTTGATCCAGAGTGTCTTTTTAAAGCTTGATTGTGTTTATGTGTTGCAAAGCAATGTGTGCTCATGCTTCACTTGTGAAAAATCACGTTATTTTTTCAAATATCATACTTTAATTATATACAGCTACTCAGCTAACCTGAGAATGACTGGCATATATTTCCTAGTTCCTCTAAAAACCCGCCATCAAAAGGCTCTGATTGGTCAGCTAACATAATGTGCTGAGATTCACAGATCGGTTCCATGTCACCAGAAAGCGTCCTGCTATAACATTACAGCACATCTGGCCACGCTCCTTCGCTGTGCGGGGTGTATGCTTGTAACCTGAAGGGTTTATGACATCATTAACCAGAATGTATTTTTTTTAAGTTCCCAAACTTCAATCACTGTAGGCTTTGCTACAGTAAGCTCACTCTGTAATAGCCAGTGTCTCCCTTTGCATTGAACTTTGAGCGTCTTACATTCACAGATGTTGTTTATGTTTGCACAGCTACATTACACACCAAATAAAGTTTAAAATATGATATCGTAGTGGACCACCCCTTTAAAAGCTGTAATTTTATATGGGATAACAATTAACCAGAAGCCCTGGGGCTGGCTGACTGAAATTAAAAGTCCATGTGCGTATACCCCATTGTGTGATAAAGATTACAATATAGATTTAATGAATTGTGCTGTTCAGTTTATTTCTTTCTTTTTGTTTTACAAAAGTGGCCAATTCTTGTTTTCTTGTGGCCAATTCTCTAAGTATTATATTTGTAATTTGTATTGGCAGATATTTTTACCATAGCTTGTTGTGTAGAAGCTGTATGTGAAAAAAAGAACACACAATACTGTGATAAAGTTTACGATACAGATTTTACGAATTGTAATTTAATAAATTAGTTTTTGTTTTAAAAGGACAAAAATAATTAAAAATACATGATTTACAAAAGACACCCACTAATTTCATTCATCATAATAGTTTATACACCAAAACACGTTGGAATTTTATGATATTACATTTTTACAACTTGTATATTTCTTAATAGGGATCGTTTAAATAAAAATTAACATTTACTCACCCTTTGGTGGTTCCAAACCTATAAGTTTTTTTTTCTTGAACACAAAAAAGAGATTATGAATAAAGTTGCTAACTGGAAAGAAAAATACTAAAAAAGTCAATGAATACACTGATTTCCAGCATTCTTTAAGTTATCTTATTTTGTGTTCAACAGGTTTGAAATTTGCGTCCATTTAGTGCAATTTGACTTCTTTTTTTTTTTACGCATCGTGTTCTGCATCCTGATTGGCTTTAGACCATTGTCAATCAATCTCCTCCATGTGTACAGTAGAGAATGCGTTCAGCTTGCCAAATTAACATAAATCTTCGATTGCTAGCAGTGTGAGTTCCAACAAAGATGCGAAAGGGGGTTGTAACTGTTTGGAGCAAAGACCATAATAAAGGGGGTCGCACAACGGATACACAGCGTCATGTGTTTTTTGAATTGTAAACATAGGTTTATATCAGGGTACGCACACTAGTTGCCGCAAGTCAGCTGCTGTCTGCAGTGCCCAACTATAGCTCAGGACACCATTCATATTTCTGCCATGCCGCAGAGCGCCATCTAAATTACTTAATTTTAAATAACATGCGAATGTGCGCGTCCAATGTGGGTTATTTTCAACTGTCATGTGCGCATTGCATCCGGTGTGTTAACCCCTTAAGGATGGTGACTGCAGGAAAAAGAACTTCATGCTGGATGCCAACATTATCTGTACAAAAGCTAAAATGCATCATGAACCTTTTGCTGACAGCGATGAATGTTTGCGCCTCACAACAGGTTTTGATCTTTGTTTTCATTCTATAATACCGGACTTATTTTCAACAAAAGTTTGAACTTTGAGAGTGTTTAAACGAGAGGAAAGTGTGAAAATGTTAATGACTGTCTGAGAAAAGTGTGTAATAATGGGTTTTACAGCCTTAAAATATCTATAATTGTAAAAAATAAAGCTGATTACTTTGCAGATTTTGCCTATTACGGGTTATTTTTTAGAATGTAACTCCTGCGATTAATGAGGGACCACTGTACTATCTTTGTAATTTGATGTAGACACTAAAATGTAACATCTATGAAAATGAAAAAGTCCTTTTAAAACTTCACAAACCTCATTTTTGTTTTACCTAAGAAATGAGTAACCATTTTTTAAATGTTTTATTATGATTACCATCATATTACTTGTTCACTTTACCATAGCTATCAGATTAAAGGAAACAATCGCCCTCCTTTAAAACCTGAGAGAAACTTAATCTAATAACTGGTGGGAGCCAGAAACCCAACACTGCCGTCTACATTCATCTCATACCAAGGTTATCTTTTGCTAAGCGCACTAGATGACAAGTATGCCTGCTTAAAGGCTCTCGGTATCACATTTGCGTAATTCCCCTGTACGAAGGTCTAATCATGGAATGAAAATTGGCCTCAGATGTGAAATTAAAAACACTGTTGTCATCACTTGATCAAGCCCACCAACTTTAAAAGCATGAGAATTAAATTCATGAACTGCTAACATTAAAACAGCTTGTTTTATTATCTGTAAGGATATTCGTTGCGTGTCTTTATACAGTAGAACATTTTCTATACTGCAACATTTAAGTAGACTCTTTAAATAGCAGTGCTGGAACTCCACTATTGAATCTACAGCACATACAGTAGCACACACAGTGTAATTTGTGTAATCATGTTTCACTCTTATTAGCCCCTATATTAAAATAATATATAGAGAAATAAATCAGAAAAATAACGTACTGGTGGTTTAACTGGTTCAACCTAAACAGCTAAAACTTTATTTGGGTTGTTTGTTAACATGACAATGGCAATTTAAAGGCCTTCTGAAATGAAAATAAAGCTTCTTTCGATGTTCATGTATGTCAGATATCAGCTAGTGTGCTTCAATGACAGTGACATAATTTGTGTTTAAGAGACATAAAACTGATATAAACATGTAAAACTTTGTTGCTTTCACCTAAATGAATCAACTTTTTTCATATTCTGTTGTTTCTCATCAAATTGTGACCAGTGAAATGCTCTCTAGTATCTGGCCTTCCCCCTAAAAGACACTTCACATTTGATGTGGTTGTTGCTAGATTGGATACGGCTGCAGCCGGAAGTTAACGAGAATTGTTTCTATATATTTTTCTATATATTTTTTATATAAGTTCACATTGATTGTATTTTATTAACGTCTCCCCCAACCCTAAACCCAAGCATCACAGTAACGTAAAAACAGTAGTTGTACCGACTATTATGTATGTTATCTATTAAATTACCCAATAAATTTTATTTTTAACTCTAACCGTCATAGTACTGTAAAATATTTATTATTAAACACTGTAAAAAGTTGAGTTGACTTAAAATTTTAAAGCAACCGGCTGCAAAGAAATTTTGAGTTTATTAGGCTTCAGTGTTTGAAGTTGTGCCAAATTAATTTTTTAAGTTGATCGTAAAGGCTGGTTTAAGTGAATTATATTTACAAAATAATTTGGTAAATAATTTTGATAATAATAATCGCCACAGCGGAATGAACCGACAACTTATCCAGCATTTGTTTTACGCAGTGGATGCCCTTCCAGCTGCAACCCATCTCTGGGAAACATCCATACATTCTCATTCACACACATAAACTACGGACAATTTAGCCTACCCAATTCACCTATACCGCATGTCTTTGGACTGTGGGGGAAATGCCAACTGACCCAGCCGAGGCTCGAACTAGCGACCTTCCTGCTGTGAGGCGACAGCACTACGTACTGTGCAACCGTGTTGCCCCAATAACATGACTTTATTAAGTTTTACAAGGTTTTACAATAAATCAAACCCCAATATACAAACATAACCATAACAGGCCTAGCGAAAAAAAAAAAGATAAATTAATAATCATTAAAAATAATAATAATAATAATAAAGAACTAATCAAAGACCAACTCACAGAAAAGCAATTATAATGAATTTCTTACCTGGATTTACATGGTTGCATTTACACGGTTTTCACCAACAGATGCTATAAACCATACACAAAGTTATTTTGTGAAAAACATGAACTGGACAACCAAATTACTAACGGTGGACTTATCATGGTGACATTGCCAACTATTGGCCTGGCATGCATAGTACAGTGTTTGAGCTTTGTCATTAATCTTTTATTTGAATGAATGTCACTGCATTTTTGCTTAGAATTTATCCTTATCCTAACCCAGTGGAGTTGCATGTTCTATTTGCTTTATAATACCTAATAAATAAATAAATACTAAGGTATTTGATTTCAGTTCCTTGTTAAATTACCTTTTGGGTAATCACAGCTTGGGTTCAAAGTGGACTGCAAGACTATGAAGCCAAAACAGATTCTGTCCTTGGTGAGATTTCAAGGATTGCATCCTGCCCACACAGTTCATCGATATTTTTATTTTGTTGTTTGCTTTGTTCAGGATTTGTTTCATTCACTTATTGATTTAAAGAAGCAAATACTTGTATGCACTTCTTTTTCCTTCCCAAACCACATCTATTCTAACAGCGTACTGTATGTGAGGCTCTCATGCTCTCTCATGCTTTCATTCAACTGTAACCACAACAAATAGTGCTTCGTAGCTCGTTTGTAGAGTTGTACAAAATCGATGGAGCAGTCGTGATGCAAAATCTTTCTTTTTTGCTTTTAACCTGAGAATGGTTCACATCAAGACTTAAAGACGGATTGATAACTGACAGCTTGAAGTGTTGAACACTTCTCCCAGCATCCTCAGTTATTTATTTATAGGCCCCTGAGGAGCTTGGCAACGAAGGCTGTCGTAGGTCCCTGCATCACTCAGGCTGATAACTTATTTAACATGTTTGTGCTCATACTAGAAGAATCAGCGAAGAGTTGTTCCCTTTGTAAGGAGGGTGATGCCTCGGGGAAGGTGAGGGAAAAACAGCAGTAGTGCTCTCCATTGTTTTAGAGATGAAGCTAAACCCGTGATGGCTTGAATAGACTTGATGGGATTTGCTGATAGGTATGCCTACAAAAATATGATTATGCTCTACCCGCTTTGACTGGGATTAAGCTGCCCATCAGACTACCAGACCTGGGGTTTTATTATCCCCCTTTAATCTCTCAGGCCAGCTCTTGTGCTTTTGAGCTGTCTGTATAGTTTGCCCTCCTTAAAGATAAACAAAAGTTACAAAAGATGCCTCAGGTTCGATACATGTACTGTTGAAGCTCATCTGCTCCCTTTGGTAGGTCTAGAAGTGGTAGCTTTTGCAAGGACTCATTCATCATTCTGCGCACAATGTTACATCTGTCCATCTGTCTGTTCATCTACAAAAAATTTTTCATTGCTATTATTCTCTTGCATTTGAGACTAAATTCCAATTCTGGATCGTGTTTCAGTGGTGAAAATTGGTGTTGAAAAAGGTGGCAACCTGGGCATTACCTGTGTCTGGTTTGTGAAACCACTGACTGGGGGAATGAAGCTGTGCTTGCTCTATTGATTACTAAACCGTCATACATTTTTATCTCAGATAAAGCGGTGTCTAAATATGTTTATATATTTATTATGAAGCCTTTGTGATTAACCCCCAACCTCAAAAATGATTTTTACAGATCAACACGATTCACATAAATGACCTAATTCAGGATAAAGATGGCGAATTTTGCCAAGATGTGACAAGTTTGTTTTATTCCTTAGTTTAAATTCAGAACATTGTGGTGTTGTGAAAAATCATTAGAGAAATCAATTCTATTTTGGGGTGTCATGGTGGCACAGTGGGTAGCAAAATCGCCTCACAGCAAGAAGGTCGCTGGTTCGAGCCCCGGCTGGGTCAGTTGGCATTTCTGTGTGGAGTTTGCATGTTCTCCCGTTGTTTGCTTGGGTTTCCTCTGGGTGCACTGGTTTCCCCCAAAAGTCTAAAGACATGAGGTATAGGTGAATAGGGTTGGCTAAATTGCCCATAGTGTATATGTGTGAAAGAGTGTGTGTAGTGTTTCCCAGTGTTGGGTTGCAGCTGGAAGGGCATCTTCTGCGTAGAACATGCTGGAGAAGTTGGCAGTTCATTCCACTGTGGTGAACCCTGATTAATAAAGGGACTAAGCCATAAAGAAAATGAATGAGTGAATGAATTCTGTTTTGATTCTGAGCATCGCTATTCTTCTTGGTTCTGAGTTTGGTGTTTAACAGCAGATGGCGCTCTAGGAAAGTTTTTAACCCTACATTCAAATGCTCATGAAGAAGAACGGCTGAGTCATGTAAGTTGGCTTTAATATCGCATAGCTCACCCTGAACTCTGGTAATTTGCTTAAACTTTTCTTGGCTTTATTAATGGTCATTTAATTTGTGGGAAATTTAATGCAAAGAGTATGGCTGTTTGTAAAGCGAGATATTGTGGCTTCTGCTGTAAAAAAACTAAGCTCAGAATCAATTCAGGAAAGATTAGTGATGAATTTTGAAAATGTTCGAAATTTTGTAGAATTTAATTCTCCATTAAATTGTGACCCGAGCACATTATTTTACATGTGATTCTGATTGACAGTTTGTTGGTATAGTATAGGCAGTTACCTAAAGGAATCACAGAGACATGTCTTTTATGCCTGGCTGACGCTTAACATATTTGTAAGGTAATCGAGCTGAAAATGTCTCCCAAAAAGGGTGAATCTTAACTGAAATGCTCCTTAGTAAAATGTACTGTAAGAACTGCAAGTAAGTTGTTTGGAAAATAGGACCTCGGCACCAGAAGACATTTGGCCCACTGACAAGCTCTGCAGCAGGCAGAAGTCACTCTCCCAGTGTAAAGTGTTAATTAAAAGTTTGGGAGACAGCCAAGCAGTCGTAAATTTGTAGTTGTAGGCAGCCGCCTTTACAAGATATGCTCCTCCAAACTTCCCCTGCATGCCTAGCTGTCGCATTCAGTAGTTTTGTGTGTTTTCTATCTTGGCAGGCTAATGTTTGAGCACCGCGTGAAGTTCCTCTGATTGTTGTGACCTAAACACCACTGTCTGAACTTGGCAACTGAGTTGACGCTAATGGGGGGTTTAGATGGTGATTTACAGCTGTTTTGTTCAGATGCAGCTTAGCTGCACTCAAGGGACCAGTAACCTTGGCTAGAGTAGAGATGCATACATATGCTGCAGTGATACTTGTTAGCTTTTTGTGTTATGCCGATCAAAGGAAGCCTGTTGCATGCTTGTGTAAATAGGGTTTATTTTCACTCTTGCATTCCCGACATAACATGCTATTCATATTGTGTGGTGTGGATAGACACATGAAGAGGCCGACAGTCTGTTTGGACGTCCTCCATTGGCAACTTCTGAGTCTACCGCCAATGCAGCCACACACATTTATAAACTCTACAGTACCACAAGCTGTCCAAAGGACCTACGTAAAACCATGACACCAACCCCCCACAGAAAACCACCACACCACTCTAGACGACTTGTATTCCTTTTGACTGATTTACATTCTATTGGCCCCTGACTGTACACTTGCCCTGGTTACTTTTTGTCAGGCCACAGTCCAGCTGGGGTGTTTACCCAAAGGGAGGGGGGGCTTTTAAAAACAACCAGGTGCGACCCTTACATTCAGGACTCCGCAAGTAGTCTAGAGGCAGTGGGAGGAGGTGAACCAGGCTGGAATCTACGCTGGACAGGCTTCCACTTTAAGTTACTCTTGATTCTATATCCTTTTGTACTTTCTTCTTACACTCCTGACCCATCTCAGGATGTACACCTACAGTAAACCCGGTCACTTCACCTGGACTGCAACATTGAGAGAGTGTGGGAGCTTCACTAACAGGGGTAAGTGAGAAGATGAATCTCTGCAATGCTCTGAATGCACATCAATGCCGGCTCTTGGCAAGAGCGTGCCATGAGGAAAGAGAGCTCACAGAGGCACAGATTGCACATGCAAATCTCTTCTTTTATTTGCACACGTGGGTCTTTTTGCAGCTTTTCACACCTTTTAATTCGACTGCATGAGCTTGATGTACATTTCATTTAAAAAGAAATGCTAGAGTAAATATTCTCACAGGGTACATTTACAAAATCTGTTAAAGTCTTATTTAAATTGCATGCCTGACTGACCATGATTCTCATCCTGATTGATCCAGACGTACTGTTGTCAACGTGAAAGCATTTGCATGAGTGCTTAGGCTCTGCCTTGGTATTGGTTTACCAATGGCATAGGCGGAGCTTGTCTTTAATCTTGGCATCTCACATGGAATTTGGGCAACCACATCTCAAGCCCCACCTCTTTGCTTTTAACTCTGCCTAAGACGATCTTGAGTTATTTCCATCAACTCAAGACATTGCACAACAGCTGTATCAGGTTTGGTGCTAAAATAAAACAGACCTTTGCTATTCATGGCACAAATGTCTTTCTTGTCAAAATGGAATTATTTTTATCTTACGACTAACTTTTAGCACATTTAAAAAGAAATGTACTCCTTGCCCCTTCTGTTTTGTTGTCATGATCTACCGGCTTGCCTCTTAAACGTAGAATAATTATGCTATAACATTATGTAACTAAATAAGGACCAGTGACCGACTACCCACAACCAATTTGTGCCAGGAGAATGCCATTGAGAGAGAACGAAAGCTCTAAAGCTCTTCTAGCTTTGGAGAGTTCAAGCTCCACAGGTGTAGGTTATAATTTATAGACTCTGTCTGTTTGGATTAGGGAGGGATTCATTGGTATTGTCTGTGATGAAGTCACCTTGCCATTTATAGGGATACAATACCTGCAACATTTGACACTATTTCTTAGCTTTAGAACTGAATGCACCTAACTGAACTGAATGTTCTGTGCTGTTTATACTTTTCCGCAATATTAGTAAAAAAAGACCCTTGTTGTGCAGTTGTACCCATGACTGTCTCCATTGGGGATTTTAAATATTTGTTCATTCTGCCGTGCCATTAGAGGCTTTAGGAAGATTAAGCCGAAAACCCAGCAGGCAGTACTGATGTGCCACTTGCTCTTCAGGGTCGACCTTCTTGTTTTATTAATAGATAATGGTGGGCCAACTTAGACTTCTTGTAGATATTATAATTACCCTATTGTACTATGAAACGATGTGATGATCCTCTTTAATTGATTCCACCTGCTGAGATGGAATGTTTATTTTTGATGCATTGTCGGTTAGCATTGTGCTAATGCCACTTTTCAAGTGGACACGATTAGCCTGGTGATTCAGCCAGAACAAATGCTGGTGGTTGTTTATTTTATTCCCAAAGTAGGTTTCTGGTTTCCTCTTGAAGTTCAAGGATAAGTCCTGCCATTTCCACTTAGCCATCGTAGTGCTCGTTTTAATCAGCAGCTGTTGCTCTGATGGAGAAGGCTTGGATCTGTTGGCTCCCAAAGGTACTAGGATACTATATACCGTTGCGTTTTTTCCTCCAAAAGACCTTACTAAAAACCTATTTAGAACCAGAATGAACACCATTCTACACCTGTTGTCATTTTAAAGATCTTCCAAATGTTAATGAAATGTTGGACCAAAGTTAACATACAAGTTATGTCCGTTACACAAGGAAAAAGCCACAGGAAAACCATTGGCAGGTCTCAGAGTACCTAGCATTAGATCCTGTTGTGACCATTTATCATTGTAGCCTGAGCTTGGGGTGTTACCTTTCAGATAATAATTATTTTAATGGTTAGCCAGATCACTTTTGCCAGGATGTTTTTTTTTTTTATGTCTATCTTGAGGTGGAACTTTAAGTGACTAGTCTTTGGTGTCTGTTTGTATTTCCCACAGTACTACGTGGGAATCATTAGGACTGAGTGACTCTTTTAGGATGAACATGGCAGTGGTATGGCACAAGCTATTCTGTACACTGAGGACTTCTAAAAATGACTGTGCAAAGTATGGCACACGATCATGATTGAGGCCTAAGCTAATGACAGTGGCATTCTTTGATTAACATAGTGAAGTGGTTCCCAAACTGATTACTGGTGGTCATTTAAGGACCCTTAAGGATTAAGCTGCAAAGGAATGCAAAATTAATACCCGTCACTATTGATGATACAATGTGGTCTTCATACCTGTCAACATTGGGATGTGAAAATAAGGGAAAAAAAACCATCAATATCGACATCTTTAGATGTTATTATCATTATTTATGTGTATATGTCTGTTCAAACACACACCCAAAACCCAGTATCCACTTTTGCTCTGCTTCTAATCGAGTGTACAGAATCCGTTTGAGAAACAGCGTCTATTTATCACTATGGAGCGCGTCAGCTGGCAGTCACGCACAGCTTTATGACTGTTTTGAGGACTGTATAGGAGGAGCGACGGTACCTGTAATGAAAAGAAAAGGGAATCCCGCCGTTTTTATGTTTAAAATAAACCTAAATAAACCGAAAGCACAGAACAGACTCCCATTTAAGAGCAAGGGTGGCCCCTGGTGGTTTGGCGGTATGGGTGGCGTACAGGGAGGATCGGCTCTGTAATGTTTATTGACACCCATCGCAGAACGACTGAAAATACGGGAGAAATACGGGAAAATACAATTACGGGATGATAGCGGGATAGAACTGTAAAATACGGGAGAATCCCGGGAAATACGGGAGGGTTGACAGGTATGGTGGTCTTATGAAGTGAAATGATTGGTGAAATGTGAAATGATCAGCATATGGCTTGGAGTTGCTTAATGACATGGAAGTAGTTCCATTTGACTTGCATTTTATGAAGGACTACTTTCAGCTTAATATATTTAATGTTCTATATTGAAGGTTAAAAGTCACTTCCTAGATGGCTTAAATTAGTAGCAGGTTTTCAATTTGGTGGCTGATTCTAAGTCTACTAATTTAGTTTCTCATTGTTGAATAGTCATACTAATTTACAAAATAATTGCTGACTGAAACATTAATTTAGAAATTGCTCCTTTTCAGCCCTTTTCTTCTCGAACTCTGAGGTAAAATGCAAGCTGTCAAAATATGAAAGTCATGTTTTATATGTATTTATTCTGACACATATTATATCAGATGTGACAGTTGCTAAGCAATGAAACGTTGCCCAGGGAACAGTCAATTTGGTAGAATGAGACACCGGGAAATCTTTTTTCATTTCATAATTGCTGGATTTGATCTAAAAAATGCTGCCGCGGTTTGAACTGAGGCAGGTTGAATCATCAGTCTGGCAGGGCTTTTTGAAAATCCATCATTTCTGTCTAGAGTTTAAACTTTTGCTTTGTGAACACAATTTTAGCTAACAGGAATCGTTTATTCCTGTATTGTTTATCAGGTATATTCAACAGATTGTGTTAGTTGCAAGGCAATTATTCATTTTTACAACCCTAAACACATCGTGAATCAAGAATTTGGAGGTTTGTTTCAGTGTTTGTTAACATCACTTTAAAATTAGCCTGAAAGTAGTTTAATTTAGCTGCTTGCTTTATTTGTAGACAGCAGACAAACTGCGTAAAATCTGTAATACCCTCATTTTTTCAGCACAGGAACATGAACGAAAGCCAAAAGCTGCTAAAAAGGACAATTTGTCCAATTTGTCCTTCTCCGACCTCCTGTTAAAATAGCAAATACGTCAGCACAGGATAGAAAATTGCATTTGTCAAACCCTTTCATTCAATCTTTAACTAGCTCTTGCCTTTTACTTCCTTTTACAAGAGAGCAAATACTGTAAATATAGGTAATGTGACCTTTTCCGTCTGAATCACAACCATAATGGCACCTAATAGCAGTCGAAAGCATAATTATGTCCTCATAATGCAGTTTTTATTTAATGGGAGGAGATGAGTATAATCTTTTTTTGTGCAAAGTGCATGCTCTTGTATGCCCTATTAGGTGCTAATATGAAATGGCTAGGGTAGAATGGTATATAATTAGAGTTCACTTTTACACAGACCGTATAATCAACACTTAGACACTGCTATGATGATTCTTTTCTGTCTCTTTTTATTTTGAGTATAAGATGTAATGGAAATTGAGCCAAAATGATTTCGGTTTTAGGCCTGGAACATTTAATACAGGTATATGGTGAAGGGTTGTGGTATATGTGAGGGTTGAACAGTCTGCAATAAAGATATATCTGGTATATGCAGCTGTCCTCAGCAGGTGCATTTCTGAGCCTTTGACCCATATGACTAACCCATACGTCAGCATTCAAGGTCAAAGGTTAGGCCAGGCTGCTGATGTTAAACATTACGAAGCACAAACATTTACACATTTAGGTGCAAACTCATATAATGGGAATGTGTAGCTGTTACAGATGAGCAAACATGCTTCAAACAATCATTTCAAGTAGATGTCAGTTTAGTGCATTGATTTAGTGTGGTTTAGTAATAAAATTAAAGGGATAATTCACACAAAATGGTAAAGTCTGTTATCGTTTGCTCATCCTTGACTTATTGCTAACCACTTTGAGTTTTCTATTGAACACAAAAGAAGATATTTTGATGTATGGAATGGAGCGTTTTTGAAACACTAAAGAGGCTGCTGCTCCGTGTCAGTGTGGATGGGGGAAAACTGAGACATCTGAAAACGGAAGTGTGGCTGCAGACTGATTGGGACTTTTTCCTCAATATTAAGTGCACAAAGTCTTGCCTCCTTTCCTTATACTTTCAGACTTCGCAAGTTTGATATGGAAGACAATCTCTCGAGGACACATAGGGTAAATCATTAAAGGGAACAGTGTACTTTATAAAGTCATTCGCATCTGGCTACACTGTTTCACTATCTTAACAATAAAATGAAAACAGGAAATAAGGAACTACCTATTTTCATTTTGATATTAACAACTTAACAAACACCAAATGCTTTGTGTAGCTACATGTTTATATGACCGTCATCTTCACTGTATATTTAGAACAAAACAGAGCCTAACATAACTGCTTTCTTTCATTTTCATTGAAAAATATGAAACATACTGTACCCTGTCTCCTTTGGTGAATATCAGTTTTCAACTTATTTTTTTAAAGTTAAACAAACTGTAACTTGATGTTTTATTTTAAGTCAGCTTAATTGATGCAAGTTAAAAATGGCTTGTAAAATTAAATTGGTTCAACTTAAAAATTGAAGTGAGCAACATATTTCTTTACAGTGTACACTTTGGTCCACTTAGAAACAACTAAGAGAGAGAGAGAGAGAGAGTTTTACAGGTGGTTTGTTTATGCAGTTGAAGTCTTTTTTTCAACACATCTCTAAACATAATATTTTTAATAACTGATTTCCTTTTTCTTTGCCATGATGACAGTAAATAATATTTTACTAGATACTTTTTAAGATGTTAGTATTCAGCTTAAAGTGACATTTAAAGGCTTAAATGGGTTAATTAGGAAAATTAGGGTAATTAGGCCAGTCATTAGCCCCTTTCACACAGTGATACTGGTAATATCCAGAAAATTTCTGGAACTACCTGTAAATGTGTAAATTTGGGTGGAGTGTTAAGACAAAGAAGTGTATTTAAACTGTGAGCTAGTCTATACTGATGAGACACTCGAACGACCTCTCTCTGTTGTTACTGATGCTGTAACAATAAGCTGCTTTGCCTAAAGACTTCAGAGATCTCAGACTTTGTTATTTTTTGAAAACGTTGACATAGAAACTTAGAAAATATTTTGCCGACCAGAATCTTTTTTTCCACAAAATAAATTCAAAGATGCGATATTCACACAGGCACGGGCGTTCCAGAATTTTCCCGGAAAAGCATTTTTTATTTAAAGCTTTAGCATTCATTCAGCTGCTTTGTCCCAGAGACATAAACCGCATGAATACTAGCATGAAGCTAAATGTTTGCACATTTGACCACATTACAAATTCTGTGAATGGATAAGTATTGTGAACAACTTTGATGAAAACATACAGAGAAACACTTTCACACTTTGTGATGTACATAATATCTGTGTGTGCTGGCGCTCACCAGAGCACGCGTCAAGGAACTGAAGCAGAGCTTGAAGGTAAACAAACCGCGGTTTATCATAAGCATTTTATCAAATTTTGTATTTATTTTTTATTTTTTTACACAGTTGGCATTAAGAAGGAACATTATCTGACTAACATCTAGCAGCTAAATGTGTCTGGAAAAACATTCAAAGGCTTTTATTTTCATAAACAGCACAGATGTGAATGCGTCTGAATGTTCTGTTTGGCTGGAGTAGACGTCTTACGTCAGCGCATTCGAAATGGGAACACCCTCTTTCTGGTAATTTTCCTTATGCGTTCACACAGCGCAGCATTCCGGCAAATTACTGGTAATGTTACAACATCTCTTTCCGGAAAATTGCCAGAACGAATTTACCGGTATTTTCAAAAAGGGCCTGTTCACACATGATCCATTTCCATAAAATTTTCCAGAAAGGTCTGTACAGTAGATGTGAAAGGGGCTATTGTATAACAGTGGTTTGTTCTCCAGACAATAATAAAAAAAGTTATAATAATATTGGGGCTAATAATATTGACCTTAAAATTATTTAAAACACATAATAAAATAAAACCGCTTTTATTCTAACCAAAATAAATCAAATTAGACTTTCTCCAGTAGAAAAAAATATATAGGAAATACTGTGAAAACTTCCTTGCTGTTAAACATAATTTGTGAAATATTTAAAAAAGAAATTCACAGGAGAGCATATAGTTGCATAGATCTAATGAAGTACTTGTAAAAAATTCTCTCACTCTCTCTCTCCATCAGTGGCTCATTTGGCTCGGAGCAGAGGTTTATATCTTTTCCATCTGTCTGCCACAGCTCGGTGACTCCTAATTTATCATTCTGGTCAGAAGTGAATGGCTTGGTTTCTTCTTTGGATCACAGTGCTGAGAATGGAATATCAACTCTTTATGTTGTGATTTGTAGTGCAGTAACCGAGTCTATTGCCAGGCTATTTTAAGAAACCGTATGCAGTTGCACCGACATGCAATATAGGCTTCTACCTTTGATCCGGTGTGGTTCTGGAATTTCACTGAGTTGATTAATGCTATCGATGAGAAAGCTGATTTTCCATAAATCCTCTGTTGATGATTTATGAGTGGCATGCCTAGGTGGGAGTTGCTTTTGTGTATGTGGGTGCACTGGGGTTATGTTTGTGAGTATATGGATATGCCAGTGTAGCAGGATGAACCGGTGTCTTTTAACTTGACTCAACGCCGGCTTTCATTGGCACTCGCTGTACTCCCAGCGGCTCCGGGCAAGTTACATGAAGAGACCGTGAACTTCATCGTGCCCTTTCCACCGTAGTGGGAGAACTGATAATCCCAACCTATCATTTGAGGTATGTGCGAATGACAAAAGTGTCATCCAGAGCCTCCCTAAGCACTTACTGAGAGAAAAATCCTTTGAGATATGATGAGCATCAACATTAACTTTGTTTGTTGGATTCAGATAAGAAGCTCAATGATCATTTTTAGCAGATTGGTTGTTTACATTTTGGTGCTAATGACAAGGGCAACACGGTGGCTCAGTGGTTAGCACTGTCACCTCACAGCAAGAAGGTTGCTGGTTTGAGTCGGGTCAATAGATATTTCTGTGTGGTGTTTACATGTTTTCCCCATGTTGGGTTTCCTCCCCACTGGGTGCCCCACAGTCCAAAGACATAATTTTTATTAATATTATTGATTTTTTTTACCCCAAATGTTAAACACTCTATGCTGAATCGAGCATTTATTCAATGTTTGGATAATTGTTAACAATATTTTGCAGCGTAACAATAATTGTGATTGCACCTTATGCTTATTATGTGGAACCTGGTTTAGTTAGAATATGGATGCACAATTATGTACATTTTGACCCATACCAATATCTTTATATTTGACAGCCAATAACTGATATATAGGGAAATAAATGCAAATTATGGTATGGTATTTTAGGGGGAGACTGATTACAAAACAACAATTTGTAACTTTTAGATTTTGTGGTTAATTTATATGAATGGATATGATCTAATCCAGTGTTTGTCAACCATGTTCCTGGAGGACCACCAACACTGCATGTTTTGGATGTCTGCTTTGTCTGCCACACCCCTTACGGGTCTTTCAGTCTCTGCTAATGAGGAGGTGACCTGAATCAGGTGTGTTTGGTTAAGGGACCTAGGCAGCTGCCTAGATTGGCTCTATGGACATGCCGGCTCTGGTACAACGCCCTAGAAGTAATCTATAATCCCTAGAAGTAATGTAATCCCTAGAAGTAATCCCTAGAAGTAATGTTTTGGATGGTTCCCTTTTGTCTGCCACACCCATCACAGGTCTTTCAGTCTCTGCTAATGAGCAGGAGACCTGAATCAGGTGTGTTTGGTTAAGGAGACTGCTCAACTGGCACTCAAGGTGAACAATGAGAATGTCGTGTAACTGGGTGTTTAGATGATGCGGGGTTTGTCATGGACTATAGCGAAGAGCAGCTGGGTTGTGGAGGACCCACTGCGGACGCCGCCCTAGGCAGCTGCCTAGGTTGCCTCTATGGACATGCCGGCTCTGGTACTAC
>CAIGQQ010002602.1:2138905-2141405 GCA_903798035.1 Danio albolineatus
GGCAGCTGCCTAGGTTGCCTCTATGGACATGCCGGCTCTGGTACTACACCCTAGAAGTAATCTGCCATTAGTGCTAAGAAATCATTCATGCAGAGAATTCTCCTCAAGGCTTTGGATAATTATCCAATCAGAAGGTATTTTCCAAACATATCTCGATATAAGATAACACATTGTTTTTGCAGATGAAATATAACACGGAAAACGTGAATTAAATATTTTTTCAGTTGGCAAGATATTAATAGTCATTCAAACAACTACTGAAGCCTCATTACTTGATGGTTGGTCTTGCACGTCTGCCATATTTGTAGTTTATTTACACTTTTCACCAGCATTTGTAGTTCAAATCAAACTCGTGTCCAACACTCTGTGTATTGTGGGCAATATTAGTGATTAGAGTATGGACACTTTGAATTTTTACCAGAAATAGTAAACCATCTGGGAACCTTTGGCAGTATGGCCTTTTGGTACATACTAATTCTATTTTTGAATACTAATTAGGATGGATAGTATGCGAATTAGGACTTAGCCCATTGCTGAATCACTTACTACTCAAGTTGGTTCTACGTTTTAATTTGAATTTAATACACGACTGTTAGAAAAGTATGTTCTATAATGAATGTGAGAAGTATGAATTGAATTCAGAATTACTACACACCTGCATTACTACATCTGCATTTCTCAAAATCACGTGACCTACCCAAGTCAGTCATGTCACTTCACTCCCATTTATGAATTCTTATACATGGCATCATGCGATAGCATTCATTTTGATGCGCACTTCAGAATCTCACCAGAAATAGTAGGTCATGTGGGTATTTCTAGCATACTGTTTTTTGAATTCTATGACTTACTCTTTTTATACGTACCATATAGTATGGAAATATGCAATTTCGGACACAGTAAAAACAGTGTTTATAATAGATTGTTATGCTGTCTCCCCCACAGACATGCTTAACTTAGTAGAGTACTTAAACATACAAATAGTTACAAATGAAACTAAATTACTTCACAGTAATTGAAACTGAATGTAGGTTATGATTGATTGTATAGGAGACAGGCAGCCAAAAACTATATTAGTTAATATTTACAAAACATAATGCCTCAACATATACATTCAAACATAATTTTTAGAGATACATTTATTTAATTTGCGTTATTATTCAAGTTTGTGATTAATTAACGTTGTTTTGAATATAATTGGAGACACAAAACGTACCTGCTTTTTAAGAATCACCCAGATTTACATTTTTAGACATGTGTGCATGTTTGTGTGTATTATAATACTGAATGTATTATAGTGTTTTCGTGAATTTTAGTGACATCCGTGTCCATTTGCACATGAATGATGAATTAATAAAAGGCCAAGAAGTGAACGACAACATTAGCATTAGCATGGATGAGGCTGGCAAAGGGAAGAGGTGTTTTGTTTCTTGCTCTAATCCTCTTACTCTTTAGCCTAGTCAGACATGAAGGTCAAAATGTTTTTAAATAGAGATCCGTACTCGAGGGAAATGTCGAGTAATGCTGCGGGGGCAAAGATGTGAGTCAAAAAAAAAAAAAAAAAAACATCTTGCACCATCATCTAATTAGTTGAATCTTTTGCTCTGGGTGCGTCGGAGCTGATGGCAAACCATCCAGTACTCGTTATAGGTTAATTTCCTGCATCATCTGTTTTATATGTGCTTCATGCTGCACATATCTGTGGAACAATAATATGGATGCTACTCAATGCAGTTAAAACCATGTTGATATGATGTGTTGTCAGTGTGGCATGCTAGTCACGTTTCATATACTGCCCTCTTGTGTTTAAACATAGCCTTAGACTCACTTTTATTTTCAACAGTTTATTGTCATTAATTTCACTGCCGAGTTGACGTTCAAATATTAAAATCCCATTCCTGTTTATTTTCAGTCATTACTACGTTTGTAAAAGAAAATTTGTATGCCTCCTCTGCTATATAACTTGCGCCCGATGGGAGGAAATTCATAAATTAATTAATAAGAGTTTTACACATGGCTGGTCTGCGTCGTGTTGAATGTTTGCTAAAGTTTTGGATTTAGTTATGATAGGCTGTTTTAACTTTTCCACGTCTAGTAAAGGGTCCCAGTAATTTTTTTGTGGGTAAATTGTAATTTTGTTCTTGCATCTCTAAAGGGGCTCTCATTATGTCAAATATTTATTTTTTAAAGTGTCAAATAGTAACTTTGCAGCTCTTAGCAGTGCTTAATTACTGAACAATATCAGTGTTTGTCAGTTTGTACAAAAAAAGAAATTCAATTAAATGCAAAAAAAAAAAACAATAAAATAAAATAAATATGTAGTAAAAATGTTTTTTTTTAAATAATAAAAAAAATATGAAATTAAATATATATTTGTTTTAACTGCTGGAAAATGGACAAATGCTCCATGCTGAGAATTACATTACTGAACAATCCCAGTGTTTGCTAGTTTATAAAAATAGTAATTAATTAAAATAAATTAAATATAAAAGAAAAATAA
>CAIGQQ010002602.1:2146405-2152871 GCA_903798035.1 Danio albolineatus
TTTGTTTTCTTTTCAGCTTAGTCCCAATATTAATCCGGGGTCGCCACAGCAAAATGAACCGCCAACTTATCCAGCATGTGTTTTACGCACCGGATGCCCTTCCAGCTGCAACACTTCTTTAGAAAACATCCATGCACACTCATTCACACACATACATAGGGCCAATTTAGCTTACCCAATTTACCGATAACGCATGTCTTTGAAATTATGGGGGAAACCAGAGCACCCACGCAACCACGGGGAGAACATGCAAACTCCACACAGAAATGCTAACTGACCCAGCTGAGGCTCAAACCAGCGACTTGTGGGCGAACCAGGCGATTGTGCTACCCACTAAGCCACCGTGAGGCCCCATACTGAAAACCATAATAAGTTGAATCTAATTAATTGAGTAATATGTTTACATTTTCACTTTCATGTACAAGTTAATGTCTTCTCAATACACATTTTTAGTAGCATTAAGATTAGTAAATGACCGTTTTCATCCCTATTTATAGCATATTATAAGAACTGTGGGTCTCTACTTGAGGAAATGCCACCGTTTGAGTTTGCAGGCAGGGACTTTCTTGGCATCGGTTTCACACACCATCCTCCTGCACTCTTATTTAACACGTGTAACTTTGCCAAAAACCCATCAGTCACGAGCTCAGGGAAATATAAGAATGGCTTGGCTCGCTTTTCCAAAGCATCAGCGTTTAGTTGTTGCATGATCACATGCTGAATATGCCAATTCATGCAGTAGCATAACTGTAAGAGCGCGGCGGTGGTGTAAAGACACAGAAAGACAAAAGCCATTTTTTTCCAAAAACATTTTGTTTTGTATGTTTGAATGTTAAAAATCAGGCAACATTGAATAGTTTCCCAACCCTGTTCCTAAAGGCACACCAACAGTACACATTTTGAACAACTTCCTAATCAAACACACTTAAATCAACTCATCAGAACATTAGAAGAGACTCTTAAACCTGAAATGAATGAGTCAGATAAGGGAGACATCCAAAATATGTACTGTTGCTGTGCCTCTAGTAATAGGGTTGGGAAACTGTAACATATGATAGCGTGATGCATTTCTATCGGTTTTTGTGTTCGCAATCAATAAATCAAACAGTTATTTGGGCATTCACGTGTGTTTGCATGTTTGTGTATTTATTCCATCTTAAATCAGCACTTCGTCATATGCTGATGACACTAGTGGCACCACATGTGGAAAATTATGACTGTAACGTAACCCTAACACAAGCAACTGTATACCGCAATCATAACTCAGTCTCTATAGAGAAACCTTATGACTTCAACCTGCTGTATATGCTCAAGCAAGCTGCAGGTATTGGTTTTCTCTCATTATTTTGTTCTAGTTATGTGTGCAGCTCGAGTTTATTGCTGTTTTTCGTAGCTCAGGAGACTTGAGTTCTCAGGTTTTGCTTCATTTAAAAGTCAGTGCGTTTTTCTTAAGATTTCTTTGGAGAAATGAAAATGGAAAACAAAAGAGAGCTTTGTTTGACGTACACTTGGAGTTATTGTGGAAGGCATGACCCAGATAACTTGGTCTTGACAGAAATGTTTGGGTTCATACTGTATCGCAGAGTAAATGAATAAATACAAGCTGAGATTTTGAGATTTGAAAGCTTAAAGTAGTCGTGTGAAGTAATTATGAGAAATGGATTTTCAATTGAGAGATGAAGTTCGGAATTGAAATTGACAAACTGAAAGCGTTGAAGATTGAAACAGGCAAGTTATGAAAATAATTATTTGTGGTTGTGAGATATAAATTTAGTGTTGCAACAAATACTGTCACAGCAGTTATGAAAGCGCTCAGTGCTTCGCGTGATCAGCTGCTAAATTCAAATCTGCTTTCCCGCAATGACTTATAATCATATATTCAAGTCGCAAATCCTAATTTATCAGTGTTTTAAAACAAGTATTCTTTGGTTTATTTTAGATTTCAGACTCTTAAATACACAACTACTTGCAAAACATTACTTAAGGTTTGTAAAATACATATCTGACATCTATGGAGATGGCAATTATAATTATTTTTTACACATGTTTAGGTTTTACAATGTAAAAGAAGCATTTTAGGTTACTAAAATGTTTACTCTAGTCTTCTCCCAGTTAAAGAGCCACTTACTTTCATGTATTGTGGGAGAAGCTGATGAATTAACATGTAAATCCAGCAGCACTAATCTCTCCACTGTAGTGCAGATTAAAGTCATGGTCACACTAGAGTCTGAGCATGCAAAATAATGTCATACGGTGCTGCGTAAAGGTTCGGTATTAAAAAAGATGATTAGACATCAATATGGGGCATCACAGAGGCGCAGTGGGGAGCACGATCTCCTCACCGCAAGAAGGTCGCTGGTTTGAGCTTCGGCTTTGTCAGTTGCCATTTCTGTGTGGATAGGTGAATTGAGTTAGCTAAATTGTCCATAGTGTATGAGTGTGTGTGTGTGTGAATGATTTGATATGGATGTTTCCCAGTGTTGGGTTGCAGCTGGAAGGGCATCTGCTGTGTAAATCTTGCTGGATAAATTGGCGGCTCAGGATTAATGTGGCCGGTGTGGCGACCACAGATTAATAAAGTGACTAAGCCAAAAAGAAAATGAATAAATGAATGAATAGACATCAATAAAGTTAGTGATTGCTCTATATTTTCAAAGTCTGAGAGACACGTTTTGTTCTCGCATAATCACGTGATGCAATTTTGCAGGTCTGAGTACACCAAGCTTAAACTTTGGAACGTAGTGTCATGCAAAACTTGTTGCATGAGCTTGCATTTCCAGTCTGCCGCATTTGCATGCGTATAAATGGAGGTCAATGGGGCGAAAAATGCAGTGGGACCACAATTAACATGGCAGCATTCATTACCTATTATCGTAGTTCAAATAATGTTAACATTATTAAGCTAATTAAACGATGAATTGAAACATATTTGAGAATCAGAATATCAGATACTTCCCAATATAATTAGAACATCAATTCTGCACAAAGGGCGAAAAAGAAAACTATGTACAGTTGAAGTCAGAGTTATTAGCCCCCCCTTTGATTTTTTTTTTTTTTTTTTTTTTATATTTCCCAAATTATGTTTAACAGAGCAAGGACATTTGCACAGTATGTCTGATAATATTTTTTTTCTTCTAGAGAAAGTCTTATTTGTTTTATTTCGTCTAGAACAAAAGCAAAATGTTTTTTTTTTTTTAAATAAAAACTGAAGTCAAAATTATTAGCCCCTTTAAGCTATATTTTTTGATAGTCTACAGAACAAAACATCGACATACAATAGCTTGCCTAGTTAACCTAGTTAAGCCTTTAAATATCACTTTAAGCTGTATAGAAGTGTCTTGAAAAATATCTAGTAAAATATTATAGACTCATCATCATGGCAAAGATAAAATAAATCCGTTATTAGAGATGAATCATTAAAATTATTATGTTTAGAAATGTGTTGAAAAAAACGTGCTCTCCGTTAAACAGAAACAGGGGGAAAAATAAACAGAAGGGCTCATAATTCAGGGGGGCTAATGATTCTGACTTCAACTGTATCGGGTTATATAAACTTTTAAAACGATGCATTTAAATAATGGTCACACTAAAAATTCACACGGGGGGTTGGTGGGAGTATTTAAAGCTTACATGTGAAAGGGTTAAATTCCATATTATTTGAATGAAAATGGACTAAATAATATGATAATTCTTAATTGAGAGTTCTAAAGTCATATATGTGGGAAACAGTTGTAATAAAATGTCCTTTTTTATTATTTATTGTTGTTTTAATTTTTTTATACTTATTAATTTTATTCTTGTTTATATAAAGCATTTTGAATTACCACTGTGTATAAAATGTGCTACATTACAGTACATAAACTGGCCGTGCCTTAGTTCCTAAATGTTTTATAGTATTCTGAATAATTAAAGCACTTGGTTGTGCTTGAGTTTAAGTGACCTTTATTCTAAAATCACCTCCAAGAGGTCCAAGATATCCCCATATTGAGAATAAAAATAATGACCTCACTTCCAGGCATTTGTTGACATTGACCATCAAATTCGCTTTCTCATACATCTCTCATTTATCAGTCACTTTGAATTAAATGCATTCATTCATTCATTCATTCATTCATTCAATCATTCATTTATTTTCTTTTCTGCTCAGTCATGATCTGGGATTGCCACAGCGGAATGAACCGCCAACTTATCCAGCCCCTCCAGCTACAACCCATTACTCGGAAACACCCACACACACTCATTCACACACAGCCAGTACAGACAATTTAGCTTACCCAATTGACCTAAATCGCATGTCTTTGGACTGTGGGGGAAACTGGAGTACCCAGAGGAAACCCAGCCAAGGCTCAAACCAGCAACCTTCTTGCTGTAAGGTGACAGCGCTACCCACTGCACCACCGTATCGCCCCTTGAATTAAATAACACACTTAAAAACAAAATACTAACACCGCTGTAGGCCTTTGTTTTTGTTCCAAACAAATATCGCACAATTATTTGTTTCCTGTGGCATCAGATGGCCCATTATGCCAACCAAAACACAGCTGTGAATGGGCATCCCAAACTAATCACGTTCATTTGCTCCGTCGGGATTCATTTCAAGGATAGATCGTCTTTTTAAAGTCAGCGCCAGGCCAGCATTTAAGCCCTGACTATATTAACTCACATCCACACACACACTCTCTTCCTTATCACACACACACTGGGAGAAGATTCCTCAGCCTCTTGATATCCCTCCAGCCCGTGTCCTCTCTCCTGTGAAATGCCCAGCTTGGTTTAATCCCTGTGTCTCGTCAGGCCCTTTTAATAGGATCCTCATCTCAATGTCCGCTCACAACTGGAGCAGCCCGCGGGTTTATCTGAGGCAGATATAGAGTTTCAGGCGACAAGCTGAACCCCTCTCGGCTTTTACTGTACCAGTGTGTATTGCTGAAGCGACTGTGTATCACGCTAAAAACTCTCTGTCATTTCTCCTTCCTCTTTTCCATTCTCCAGCTCGATCCAGGCCCGTCATGGCAGCGCCGAGCTCCAGCGGACTCGAAGTTCTTCTCGGGACGTTGCAGGTAAGAGAACATTGTTTTGCTAATGCGTTCATGGGGATTGTACATGTAGGAATGGCCCACAGATGCAGGCAAGCACGCAGGACACTTTCCATGTGCTGAGTGAGAATGATAAATGACACGGTCACTCACTGCCATAAAAAGTAGCCTGCTGTTTAGCGTAAACATGCTTCAACCCCTATACGAGGACAGTTTCAAAATGTTTGTTAATGTAAGAGATGGAGCGCAAGGATTGAAGATTTTAGCTGAGGTTGTGGATTGTTTGGTGATATCATTTTGAAATTGTGTGCATTGTTTGTTTGCTTTTTTTTATAGAGCACATTTACAAACAACAGATGCTGACCAAAGTGCTTTACAAAAACAACCAACATACAAAATCTATACTTATATATACAAACATAGGTAAAAAAAACTGATTACAATTAATTAATTGCAATCAAAAGTAAAAGACGGAAGGTGATTTATTAGTTTTTAATTTTTTTAAATGAGACTTAAAAGCACCAAAGGAACAGCTTGACCTACTGTAATATGTAAAGGCAGACCATTCCAGACGAAGGGCTGTGACAGAAAAAGCCCTTTCATCTTTTGATTTTAACCGTGATTTTAAATAAACTAGCTGAAACTGGTTATCCAACCTAATTAGCCTCAGTTAAGTGTGCCAGTTAAGAAGCTCACCAATGTAAGTAGGTGCCAGACCATTTAAACCTTTTAAAACAAATAACAATAACTTGTATTGGATTCTAAATTGGACTGGGAGCCAGTGAAGCGATGTTAAACTTGTAAAATTGTAACACTTTATTTCGATGGTCCATCTGAGTATCAGTCGACTGTTTACTTAATATATGTTGATACAGACATTCAACAGACATTTAACTGACTATAAGAAACTTTGCAAGTACATGTCAACTTACACCAAACCCCAACCCTAACCCCAACCTAACAGACTACTTATAATCTAATGAGAATTAGCTGCAATGTAACTTAAATTCAACAAACGGTCCATCAAAATTAATAATTAATTATTATTAATTATTAATTAATTAATTAATTATTCAATCGTTTTGTTTGTTTGTTTATTTTTATTTTTATTTTTATTTTTATTTTTATTTTTATTTTTATTTTTATTTTTATTTATTAGTATTTTTTTTTATTTATTTATTTTTTTGTCCCAGTTAAAAGCCTAGCAGCGGCATTTCGAACCAGCTGCAGGTGTACAATTGAAGCCTGTGAAACTCCTGAATACAGAGAGTTGCAGTGGTCCAATCTGGACATAATAAAAACGTTGATGATGGTTTCCAACTCCTTAAAAGACAGAAAAGGCTTCAGTTTAGCATTATTCCTTAATTGATTGAAAGCACCTTTGACAACAGAATTAATTTGCGTGTCAAACTTTACCTCAGTGTCAAAAA
>CAIGQQ010002602.1:2160571-2177250 GCA_903798035.1 Danio albolineatus
TCCATCCATCCATCCGACATTTCAATTCATCCGTCAATACATCATTTCAATCCATCCATCCATCCGTCCGTCCGTCCGTCCGTCCATTAATTTTTTTCATTAATCAAAAAATCTGTATTAATAAAGTCATTAGCTCTAAAGTAAAACCTTTTAAAGCACTTATAGCAGCACTGAAGATACTGTCAAATGAGACTTGACGTCAATGCACATTCAAAAGTGTAATTATAAAAAGCGGAACATTTTCAGTCGTATTTGTTTTCATATCACAACCTTATCCGCATCTATTATCCACAAACAAACCTATCGAATAATACTTCTTGTTGAGGTGGAGCTCTACTACACTAATCCTGTCATCTGAAATTAATTCACAGCAAAGTAATTAGCCAAATTTATTCACCAGCCTCCAGCGCAAAGTTCTAATCACTAAAGTTCAGGGAAAAAGTCGAAAATAAACCCAGACATCATCTTGCGATAAAATGCCAGTAGCAAATTGTTATCAGACTAAATTTGACATTTTGCGAAATGACGGTGGTGTTTTCTTCAGGCACAGACAGACGGATTCATCATATGATATCGAAAGGGGGGAGCGAGGCTTTGCTGACGGCTCTGGTGAACTCGGCTCGCAGCTTCACACCCAACTATACCATCCTACTGCCACTCCTGCACCTGCTGGCCAAAGTGGGCCATAGAGGTGAGTGATGGGGAGGAGGGGCTTAGAGAGGAGTGGCGGAGACAAAGAAATGATTGACACCTTTTTGTGATCTATTTGTTTTATATCAATAATTATGATTACTTTTCCTGTGGCAATGATTCACTTTCGTCATGCTCTTATTTAAAAATATAATAATTTGTTTATACATTTAAAATTGCATTTATTTATTTATTTATTTTTTTATTTTAGGTTTTAGAAATTGTATGTGCTTTTTATATTGCTATTTGTCTTTACTATTTTCATTTTATTTTTTAGTATAACGTTATCTCAGTTAGTTGCAATTTTTTTTGTTTAAATTTTTAAAAATAAATATTTCTATCAATATTAGAATTGTTTGTTTAATATAATATATTTTATTTATTCTATACAATTACAAGTATCATTTAGGCTTTGTCAAGTGTCAGAAGAGCCATTTTTGGTAACAGTTTTTAGCAGCATTGGCTCTTACTTAAGAAAATTCATCGTAGAACTATCGTTGCATGTCAACATGGCACTACACTCCCTTTCGACATGGTCACACAGCAATCCACAGGGAGATGTTACAGGAGAGCGTCTGTGGAACCTCAGCTGAATAATATACACTGACATCATGAGAACTGTTATGGCAATATTGCCTGTGATGTACCTCGTACCGGCAATACGCTGTCTTACAATAACGTTCGACACTCACGTGCTTCGATCGCCATCATCAAACAATGACCCAAGCGTCACTGACAACATCAGTGGTGGGAAAAATGGTGAGGTTAGGCCAGTTACGTTTGCTGCATGGCAACTCTGCATGCTATAGAATGCCTAGGCAATGTATGATGAAGCAATCATTTCATTCTTTGACTGATTGGCATTTGATTTTACGCATTCTATACATTTCCTAGGCATTCTGTAGGATCCTGCATTTCACACATTTCCGATAACAAATGTATATGGTGAATAATGTGATATTTTAGTATAACAGAATAAGAGCAGGCTTTTTTTTTGTTTATTAATAGTTACAATTATTATTTTTTTCAGTATTTTACTTTGAAATTTTACACAGTTTTTTTCTGGTTATTTTGTTGGTTTAGCTTTTATTTATTCATTTAGGTTATTTTACCTCATTAAATGAAAATTAATTGTTATTTGCCAATTAGCTGAAGTAAAATAAAACCACATAATATAACTGGCACCAGAAACTAGATTTTAAAGACAGTATAACACCCACATTCCCCTTTCCAACTCTTCATTCCAAAAGCTTCAAGCTGTTCACAATGATTTATAATTTAATCATCTCAGTGTTTCTGAATTCATTGCTGAATAACTATAAATAGCACCTCTCCAAAAATAGCCGTGCCTCGTGTGTGTGAATAGCCCATAAGTCAGATCCAGCCTAGAAGGTGCAGACAGCAAACGTAGGGTCACTCTGGGGTCAGGAAAAAGCCCTCAGTCCTGCAGGGTCAAAGGTCACCGTCTGAGTGTCATAAGTATATTTAAGGTTTGGATGTTGTGTCATTCAAGGAGGAGACTTTCAATCCCTCGCTGGAGATCTAATGTCTGTCAACTTTCCACTCTCGCACTTTGAAGTCCGTCCTAATGAACCCAGAGTCAAAACAGCAGGCAGTGTGATTCATCTATCCCGTTTAGACAAAACACGTCTAAAAACAAACTCCATCTGTTGTGAGAGCAGGATTTTTGTCTGTGATCTTGCTGTTTTTATAAGTGTTTGCCGTCACTGGGACAGTGGGATGTTAGGTCATTTGAATGATTTCTCTTGCTTCCCTCTTTGAGCTGTATGTTTTTATGGATTGGGTTTTTAAATTGGATTTATAAACCAGAGATCATTTTCTGTTTCGAGTGGTTCAAAATGGTTTCCAGCACCATCAATAGTTAAATAGCAGTGTTAAAAGTGTGACTATATGGAATAGTGTACCCTTCTGCAAATATTTTATTTTAAATTCATTTGGATAGTGTGTTGTAAAATCGTTTTAGGGTTAACAGATAAAATTGCTTCATCTGTTGGGATTAAGGCCCAATTAGGCATGTTATTCAAGTAATCCAACTGTAGAAAGTGTACAAGAGTGAAAAGAGTGTAAGGGAGGACAGAAAACAGAATAAGTTTTTGTTGGAGTAAGTGAATGGCAGAGTGTTGCTATTGACACAGACATTTTGCTGTGATGTTTAATTCATGTTTAATTCTGTTTAATTCATTTTATTTTTTTCATTTATTAATTTTAGTGGACATATTTGAAAAGAGAAATGACTTGTATTACACAAAGGAGAAATGTGGTAACACTTTAGTGTAGGACCCAATTCTCACTAATAGCTAGTTGCTAATTAGCATGTATATTAATATGTTGGCTGTTTGTTAGTACTTATAAAGTACATATTTTGCATGAGCTTAAAGAAAAACAGCATTAAAAATTCATATTTAATGCTGTAATGTGATTACATTTAATTTTCATTTATTTCATTTAAATGACAATCATCGTTTTGATGACAATTCATTTAATTTCAATTAGCTTTTTTTTTTGTAGTTCAACAAAAAAACACCCCACTCTCCCCATCATTTTCACTTTCTTCTAAGATGGAATGGTGAGCCAAAATCAAAAGCTACAATGGGCCAATTTTGGCCGGTTGGCACTACTTTGGGAATCTCTGCTTTTAGAGTTTGGATAATACACTGGGTTATGGTTCACCTACAGTAGGTTTAACCATAAACACATTTGTTTTTGTGAATTGTGGCGACATAGGTTTCCATTGTTTTTTCTACTGTAAAAACTGCATTTTCCATTGCCTTAAACCCACCTTATCCCTTAACCCAACCCTCACAGGAAACTGTAGTTTTATTTTCTGAAGAAAAAAACAAACAAAAAACAAACAAACAAATCAGGCCATCAGCAATGTCCTCATATTTCACCACCTTCTTGTAATAACATCTGTGTCATTATACAGATTTGTGTCCTGATATGTCACAAAAACACGTACACACACATTGAGCTGACCATTTAATTATATTTTTTGTATATCGTATCCTTTTTAGGTGACACTGTATTTTAAGGTACAATTCTCACTATTAAGAAACCATCAACTATGACTTTTGCCTTTTCCCTCAGTAAACTCCTAATGTCATACTTATTTGACTGTTATTATGGTAAAGTGAACAGATATGATATAAATGTCTTAATAATGGGTTGGTAATAAACCACTAATCATAATAGAAGTGGCACTTCTTAAACTAAAGTTTTCCACTTTTTTATATAAACTTTCATATACATAATATCAGACAAACTGTATACCAATCATTTAAAAATAACAATGGGCTTTTTTGTATTTTAATCCCAATGTTTGTTTTTTGTTTTTTTCTCTAATTTATTGATTGATTGGTGGTCTCGTTGGTCCTTTTTTATTTAAAATGAGTCTGATTTACTGTTGGATTTTGAAAGTGTTGTTGTTCCTTTAATACCTCACTTTCCCATTAGACATCCCAGAATGTGGTTTTGATCTCCAAAGCAAAGCAATCTGTTTCATCGCAGCTGCCAAGAGCTCAAATATGAAGCTTTCCCCGATCCCTGTAGTGAGCAAAAACACTGTCAGGATCAGACGTTACAAATGCACGCTTTATAAATGTCAAAGAGGAACATCATTTTCTTATTTTCCTCAGATCGCCAAATTGGTCTGAAAGCACAGAAGGCAGACGCTGTTCTGGTGGTGTTGGGTTTGCTGCGGCAGAATGTGGAAAACGCACGCAGAGCTGCGGCCTGCCTTTGGGTCCTTAGAGTGTTCTGCTCGTCGGGTGAGTCAAATCTGAAATCTTCTAATCTACAAGTTCTTCGAGATTTAAATAAGATGAACGAATGTCAAAAAACCCTCAAATAACTTTTCTGACTCAGCTGTGAGTTTTCAGTCAATTTTGCATGAGTGATGCTCAGTTAACTCAGTTATCCAACTATTGACCTTATTTTGCAATGCAGGAGTGCACTAGTTTTGTGATTGTTTTAGAACTTCTGATTCAGTTGCCCTTGAAATGGCTAGGAATAATAAACAGCAGAAAACGATCAAACTGCTTGCTCTACAAACAAGTGAGTTCATGAATATACATAAAGGGTGAATAATGTGATAAGACAATATCAGTTTGCAACATCAAGCAGCATGTTGAGAGGTTTTTAACATATACAAAAAATAATAATAACAACAATAATAATGGAGATAAATTAGATCTGAAGAAAAGTAGATTTGAGCCAAAAATATTTTTCAACAGATTTCAAGATTAAAGGTCAATACAGTACATACCTGTTTAAAAGTTTCAGTAAAGAAGTGACCAACACTTATTTATTTTTAACATAGTCTCATTCTGAAAACATCCCCCTATATGCATGGAGATTGTGAATTATGTAGCCAAAAGGTACAGTATGTATGGCTGCATTTCATCATTAAACAAACGCTATGGGGCGGTATGACGCTGTTTTTTTTAGCATTTACTAGCTGACTGCTTACCTCTGTATGGACGGTTTTCCTGCTGTTACCAGTTTGTCCAGTAGCTCGCCATGTATGTTGGCAGACTTGAGATGCAGTTGACGAGTTGACCGCAACGACAGGGTTCAGGTCCGGCGAAGAACAAATCCAGAAAGCGTGAAAGACAAAAACAGAAGATAAAAAATAAAATAAACAACTAAATAACATATTGAGAATGTCGTAAAATAGTAAAAATCAGGCGGCTTTTTCTTGTTTTTGTCGGTTGGGTTTAGGGAAGTGAACCTTCAGGGATGTACTTTGCGCTGTAATCAGAATGAGCCTGAGTTAAAAAAAAAAACCTCATTCTGTGTGATTTATAAGCTTTTTGAGAAATGAGGACATCAGCAATGTCCTCATATTTCACCACCATTTTATAATACTTGTGTCACACCTATGTCATTATACCAACCCAGGCTCATTCTGAAAACGTACCTCTATATCCGTTTCTGGAGACTGCGAAATACCACGAGGTACGTTTTTTGCAGTTTTTGTTTTCCCGAATCCAAAAGAGGTGTGTACGCTTTTTGAGATCTCAAATTTCTCTCACGTATGCCATTTGCGCCTGCTGTTTTTCTTAAATCCACCAGAGGCCGCTGTAGACTGACTGAATGACTTACTGACTAACTGAATGACCGACCAATCAATTGACGCACCCTCCTCCTACCCTAAACCAAGCAAATTTTATTGATTGACCTGCCAACCCACTTCCTTACCCAACCAACAATTAAAAAAAAAATACACAAAAAGAAAAGCCCTCATCTGATTTTTCCACGTTTTACCACATTCTCACCCTGTTATTTATTTTTTATTACATTTTTTTGGTTTTTGTTTTTGACTTACCTTCTTTCTGGAACCGTTCTTCACCGGACTCAAACCACGTCGTCGTGGTCAACTCCTCTCTGCGTCCCAAGTCCGCCAATGTACTTTGTGAGATAACGGGACAAGCTAGTTACAACGAGAAAGCTGTTTATACGGAGTAAGTGGTCAGCTGGTAAGGAATGGCATCATACTGCCCTGTAGCGTTCATTTAAAAAATATGCAGCCATATCTACCTCTGGCTACATAATTTGCGATCTCCGGAAACGTATAGGACTACTGGAGGGAATGAGCCACGTTTTACGCTGAATCCATAATCAGCATAAACAAGCCTCCACTCCGTCTCCTTCGTAATTAGGAATTGCCTGAAGCTAATTCCAATACACATGCGTCTTTCACCTTTATAAACAAAGGACGTGTTCTTACCCTAGTTACTAACTGACTACCATGTGTGAGTTCTCGACCATTTGCTTTTCACATGACTATGATAATTGAGTTCTACACCCAAACATGATAAGGAAGCATTTGTTCCTCTCCGGGGAAACGGTCTCCCGCCCCTTTTCCGGCCCGGATAGGAAAAACCCCGTGATGGGCTCTAGACAAAAGCCTGCGCGATTTCTCGGACATTTTGCGTTTAAAAGCGTGTTTTGCTTTGATGTTTTATTGCTAATAGCTTTGTATGTTTTGCTATGCATGTAAACATGTGTATTCACTATAATTGTGTCTAGAAATGAAGTGTTGTAGCGTGTGTAACGCACGTAATTAACTGTATTTGATAAGGGCTATAATGTTTGGTCTCAAACTGAAGCTATAAGGCTTCAGAGAACATTGGTTCAAATGATGAAACGGTATCGGCAAATAATACTTAGTTATGAAGCTTTATTGAAGTTTGATAACGTGAATAAGATTGTAAGCCCCAGCATGACGCCTCCCTGGGCGTGGACATACAGGGAGAAGATGGGCGTGGGTATAGGACCATACCCATGGTCATTGGACACTAGCCAAGTGGGTTTGTCTAAAACCCGTTCACTATAAAAGCCCAAACTGTAAGATTTTATGTGCTTTCGCATTGGCTTTTGCTTGGGTTTCCGTATTAGCTTTCGCTGTGCTTCACGAGGGGGTCTACGCACGAGCGGGCGTTGCACGCTCCCCGTCTTCAGAACAGGCCAGCAGGACATCACCTCAGAAGGCTCACCCAGCTCAGCCCGCGTCTGTCCGCCATAACATCCACGCCGTTCACAGGAGCTCACACTGCTTCTGTGTACATCGCGGCTCACATGAACACAGTCTGACCTTACTGCTCGTATAGCCGTTGCTACAACCATCAGACGTCGCGTCATCCAGCAGTAGGATCAGTCATTCAACGTTTCGGTCTCATAACCCTGCCAAAGAGCCTTTCTCAGGAGGAATTCTCTTACAGCGAACTTCCCGCGCGCTGACGTCAGACTCTCCGTCACTGGGAACAACGCTCCATGAGAAGAAGGAAAAGCCCTCTCCAAAGGAAATCCCCAACCACGTCAACGCGCTGCAACCAATCGCCTTCGCCGGGGCTTCCCTCAACCAGAGGACACGTGACACTGGTCACCAAACCGCAAGTAAACACAGACCAATTTTCATTACATACTGAAGCTGGTATTTAAGTTGAAGTGCCTGACCGTTGTCAGTTTCTCTGCTTGGTGGTTTTCTCAGGTTGCAATACTAAACTTAAGCAAGTGCTAGACGTCTGAGACTCTTTGTCGCTCATCCTCAGTCATTCTCATCCCTGAACTGTGTGTGTGTGTGTATCTGTATGTTTGTCTGTTTTACGTAGAGTAGTTTACTGTGTGTAGCTTAATAAACTTGCGTTTCATTTTAAGATCCTTGTCGGAGTTTTATGTGTTTCTAAGTTACTGCCTCAGCTATATGGTCTTGCTACCTCGCTTGTGTAAATGGTGAAATCCTACTTATATTATTATCGTTGGCCACGTAATAATATAACATAGATTTACTAAAGATAAAGTTACGCTGCTTACTTCTATTAGGGTGGACCAATAGATAACGTAAGTGTAAGTGTTAACATATTTCTGACTGTGAGTCAGTCGTCCGAATCTTCTGATTCGAATCCCCGAAAATTAATGTTAATTAATTTGAACTTATGAGCTAATTCTTAAAGTACCGGACATCGTAGATGGTCCAGGCACTACACTACGTTTTCAGAATGAGCCTATATTGCAGTATACAGACTTGTCTTGATGTCACAAAAACACACACACACACACACACACACACACACACACACACACACACACACACACACACACACACGTGAAAACAATACTACTATCAGACATTACTTTGTTTTAAAAAAAACATTTCTGTTTTTTATGTTTAAAGCATAGTTTATTGCAATGATGGCAGAGCTGAATTTTCAGCTGCTGTTTCCATCCATTCTTCTACGTTGTCATTCTGGAATATTACATAAATAATGTGCGAATGCAGCACCGCTTCCACCCCATGGAGCTTTTTATTAATAATAAACGATTGTAGCTTGTTTCCCCCCCACATAATAAATAATGTGTGCTTCAGAGCCCACAAACGGCACTAAATAACATACACATGCTGTCATATGACAGTATGTTGCGGTCGGTTGCCTGATCATTGGGAACATAACCTTGTGTGTCAGTTATCAGATGTCATTTAATCAGTTGTTTTAATGACAGACTCGGTATGGACATTTTGTAATGACTGAAACAACATTTGAAAGGGTGCCTATTGAGATTGGTCAGCTGGTTGACAACTGTGTGATGCTGTCATGTCAATACGGACCAGAATCCCTGAGAAGTATGTTCTATGCCTCGCTGAATCTATGCCAGAGAAGTTTTAAAGGAATGGTTCACTCAGAAATGAAGATTATCCCATAGCTTGCTCACCCGCAAACCATCCTTGCGGTTTATGTTTTTTCTTTCTTTCAGAGGAACACAGTCGGAGAGTTGTTTAAAATTTTTTCCTGTCTCCTGACAACACTTTATCTGGTTATTCTAACACATGATGTAAGACACATTCAAAATGGAAGCTTTGGGAATAGACCCATCTTGCCGGAACTTCTTGCCACACTGTTTGTTTACCACAGAAGTTGATGAACAAGAAAACTATTTGCCTTTGTGTTACTAAATAATTTTTCACATTATGTTTCTCTTGCTATGTTGCATATGTGCATCTACCCACATACATAATGTATCATTCATCGTGTATATCAGTCGCACATAACGTACATTTCACACTTCATGTTTCCTAAGGATTTTAATTTTTTTAATTTTTTTTTGAGATTTTGGTCTTTGAGTTTTTTGGTTTGTGTTAAGCACTTTGGTTCATTTTGGGTCTTTTTAAAGTGATTTATAAATTAAATTTGATTGATTGTTTGTTTGGTTAAATGATTGATTATAATTTAAAAACTAGAAATAGTTCTGTTACCAAAACACCTCGATCAGTTCCATGAGGGCTTCAACTCAGGAGAGAGGGTCAACTTTTTTGATAATATTAGTTTGTGTAATACACGGTTCAGTCAATCAAATGTCTGTATTTAATTACACCTCATTTATTAATAAAGCGTACTGAAGTTTTCAGTGTTTTGAGGGATATTTAGTGTATTCTGACCTATGGTATCCTCTGATTAGCTATCATTGTCAACGGTTCGGTCCCAATATGTCACCTCACAAACCAGCAGAGGCCGTCATACCCAGCACTAATTACGCTGCACCTGATTTCAATCACCAGGATGTTTAAATACTGGCTCAGTTCAAGGAATAAGTCTTGTTTTGCCTACAAACAATTCTGAGCGTTACCATACCTTCTGATTGCTTCTCCGTTACCGACTGCCCGACTCCTCGTTTTTGTGATCGTTTGCTGCCTGCCCTGACCAAAGCCCACATCTCCGTTTCTGACCGTAAGCTGCCTGCCCTGACCATAGCTTGTATTACCTTTCTGAGTTTATGTTGTTCAGCATTGGCTGTCTGATTCCATGTGCTGCATTGCTGTAATAAAAGCTCGCAAATGGATCCACAATCCCCAGAGTCATCTTTACAATTACAGAGGTTACTGGAGCTCAAACTATGTTTTTTTTTTTTTTTTTACTTTACTTTTATGTTATATGTAAAGACAAACATCTGTTTTACAAGAGAAGTGTCTTGTGAGCACTTACGATGTCTATCAGTGCTGTAGATCTGCCAGTTTTAGACTGTTGAATAAATACTTTCCTGCATAGACTGATTGGCACGATTATATATTCACAATGGTATGAACCTTTATAGGGGTGGTCAAATGTATTATCTATTATTTTAATTAATAATATTATTATTTAAGATACAGATCAAAGTATTTCTCACTATTCCAACAACTGACCCCAAGCAATAATTAGGGGGGTGAGTCAATAATTAGGCACCACATTTTTTAGATGCCATGTCGAATGAAAATAATTAACATTTTTACAGTCAGGCACTCATCAATGTCAGTTCCAAAGCAGTAGACCAATCAGAGGACTCTGAGGTGGGGCAAGCTTTGCGACCTTCAGTCTACCAGTTGTCAGTGTCTATATCCTGAAACTTTCATGCTCTATATTGTGTTTTTTTTTTTTTAAACCATCAAGTTGTTATATGTAAAGACGCATTTGAGCCTTAAGACGTTTGTTAACCCTCTGGTGGCATTTAGTGGAGCTAGTTTTACGATGGATTTATAAGCTTCAAAATAAAAGCCATTATTCAACAGCTTGAAACAGCATGGATTGATTAAACTTTAAAACCGCTCCAACTGTGTTCGTCTGATTAAAAAAAATCATATATACCAAGGATGGCTTGAGGGTGAATACATTATTGGGTCATTTTAATTTTTAAGTGAATTATTCCTTTAAGACCAAAAGGTAAATTTATACCTAATTAAGTGGCCGGTGTGTGCATATTACAGGATGATTCAAAAAAACATTCTAATATGCTGATATGGCGCTCAAGACACCTTTATTATAACTCCTTCCTCTACTATTAGCTTCCCAGAATCCCATAAAACATTTATTTAAATGTACATCTAGTCATTTCTTTGAATGGGTACTTATTTTCCCATCTTTCATAACACATTTCCAGCTATAAAGTGTTCAAGTGAAATTGCGAAGCAACCGCACTTACTGCTTTTTTGCCTTACAGCCGTATTTATAAACCGAATATTTCAGTGTTTTGGCTCTACATGGGGCCTTTGATTTACTATTGGAATGCCATTTTACTAGTGCTGGTTTTCGAGGCAAATGCGATAATGGCTAAAACGGCCATAAAATGCAAATCAACCTTTGTTGGGTTTTATTTCAAACGCAGCGCAGTCGTCTTTTTAGCGTGGGGTCTGTTTATCAGCTTTTGTGACAGCTATCCTGTGAGTAATGCTAGCACGGGAAGTTCAGGTTGTGACCGAGAGAAATGTGCAGCGCAGTTATCGTTCCCAAAAGGCATTGCTTTATGCTTTATCATAAAAGCTGAAATATATCTGTTTGGAAACACTAGACACGCAGAGCCCGGGACACCGCTGTGTAGCGAGCAACAGTGTTTATGATGCTAGCTATAGCCTTGTAGCAAGCACAATGTATTAATAGAGGAAATCTCATCCGCGCACATGCCTAGTTTATAAGGGTGATGTTTGGACTTGGGTCATCTCTTTAAACTCCCCCCACCCTTGACTAGACTGACAGGGGATCTGGTATACGGGACCATGAAATGTAATATTTTCAGTGGTGTTGGATTAAGGAATGTTGATTTTATTGTTGTGTTAATTGCATATCTGGTGTTTTAGTGACCACGGCCGAGCTGCTGGGGAAGAGCCGAGGGCTGGATGTGGTCTTCAGACTTCTGTCTCCACACGCCACCAAAAACTTGCGCACAGTCAAGTGAGTATCGCATGTCTTTTAGGGGCGTCAGGGGCGTGTGCTGATCTTGACTCTAAGGGTAGGTCTGGTTATTAATTGAGCAGGCAGCACTGCACATTACTCACATGCTCAATTACAGTACTTAATATAAGCTATGCATATATATAATTACTTGATGTATAATATTGTAATTATTACAGAATACTATTTATTTATTTGTTAATTTACATGACTTTATGGCTTCAATCTTACATAATGAATTAAAATAAAAGCAGTGTCTGATAATGTTTTATATAATCAATTTAATTTAAACTGGAAAATATTAACAACAATGACAACAATGACAATAATAATAATGACATTATTATTATCATTATTATTATGATTATTATGATTATTATTATTATTATTATTATTATTATCAGTAGTAGTAGTATTATGATTATTAACAATAATAAATTAATTAATAATAATAATAATAACAATAACAATGTCATTATTATTATCGTTGTTTGTATTATTATTATTTGTTTTTTTAATTATTGATGTAAATAGGTTTATTATACCACATATGTACAACAATAACAACAACAACAACAACAACAACAACAATAATAATAATATTAATAATAATAGTAAAAGTAATAATAATAACACTAATATTTAAATGATTATGATGATGATGATTATTATTATTATTACAAACAAGCAAACAAATAAACAAATAAATTAACAAATAAGTAAATTAATTAATCGAACGGAATGTACGAACAAACGAACAAACAAACAAACAAACAAACAAACAAACAAACTAATGAAAAAAACGAAAAAACAAACAAACAATACATACAATATATAAATACTTTTTTATATATGGGTAATTTGACTTTCAGTGGTCTCAAAAGCAGCACAAGGTCAGAAGTCTGATGTAGAAAGTGCTGCACAAAGCGAGTGTCCTCTGCACCTGCAGCTGCAGCTCTGCTCACCCTCTTATAATAAAGGTCACAGTATAATCCTAATGTCAGACGGCCAAAAATGGAGGATGCTCTGCTAAGTATTTGTGCTTCAAGGCTGAGCTTGTTTGTCGAAAATGACAAGATGACAAGTCCCAGTGTTCTCCTTTGACCAGTGTCAAAAATAGTTTCTGTTTTTCAGCTTTTGACAAACAAACACAAAAGAAAAGTGAATTGTAATGTTTATGATTTTTTTTCCATTAAAATTAAACTAACACATTGACTGGTTTATAATTAACAATTATATAATAAGTACAATTTCCCAGAGATGGGTTGCGGCTGGAAGGGCATCCGCTGTGTAAAACAAATGCTGGATAAGTTGGCGGTTAATTCCGCTGTGGCGACCCCAGATTAATAAAGGGACTAAGCTGAAAAGAAAATGAATGAATGAATAATAAGTACAAATGGTTGATAATAATCCTGCTTTATAGAAGGATACTCAGTAAAGCTGCATTTCCTCAATCAAAAATGCATTAAAATCTATACTTATATTTATAAAATATAATGATACATTATAAAATGTATGTATTATTAACATACATTTTAAGATCATTATTTCATTTTTATAAAAGCAAGTGTTAATCATCAAGGATCCCCTATAGAGATGTTTCTTTGGAGAGATACTTTATATATTTTGTAATTATACTGTATGTAATTCCAGTCTCTTCTGATCAGTGTAATGCATCCTGCTAAATACAAATATTAAAGTGATTGTTCACCCAAAACTGAAACAAAAAGACTCGCGTTTACTCATTTACTCACTGTCCACGTTCCAAATGTTTATAAGTTTCTTTTTTTTTTTCTTTTGAACACAGCAGAAGATAATTTGAGAAACGTTGGAAAACATTAGACATTGACATCTGCATTAAAAAACAAACAAACAAACAAACAAACAAACAGTACATGTTTGTTTGTTTTCTAATGCAGATGTCAATATCTACTGGTTTCCAACATTTCTCAAACTATCTTCTACTGTGTTATATTTATTTATTTATTTATTTATTTAAAGTCAAACAATAAGTCAACAAACAAACAAACAAACAAACAAACAAAGAATCTAATAAACAAGCAAACAAAAAATCACTGTGTAAATTACCAGTTTCCAATATTCTTATTTTCTAATGCAGATTTCTACTTTTTTTCCATCATTTCTCAAATTATCTTTTACTGTGTTCAGATTTATTTATTTATTTATTTATTTATTTATTTATTTATTTATTTATTTATTTATTTATTTTTATTTTTATTTTTATTTTTATTTTTATTTTTATTTTTATTTTTATTTTTATTTATTTTTTTAATCTTCAAAAATATATTAAGCTGTGTTTAGCAGTAAAATGAATATCAAACAGGTTTGGAATCACTTGAGAGTCAGTGAATGATTTAATACAATAACAAATAATCTAATTTGATCATCTTTATATCCATAATGCTACAATGACAAAAAAAGAGACTTCAAATTGACCCCAAAATACTAAAACAAAATGCAAAAATCCTTATTGCAGCACATTAGTAGTGGGTTGTGCATTTGTTTGTTTCTCTGCGCATTGCATGACAGATTATCAAACCAAAAATGCTAACACAGCAGGTAAGGCCTTGTATAATCGGTGTCTTATATTGTACCTAATCAATCAAATCCAGTCCCTGGAACGTTTGCATGCAGAACACAAACCCGTGTTATCAGAAGCGCTCATTGGAATGCTCAGAACATGCTTGTTTACGGGGGGTTTGTTGACTGTGTGCTGCATTGGTATGCATGTTCACCGGCCACTGATTGGCAGTTACTAGCCTAACGCGGGTAAACAGTGCTTGAACTGCAGTGACTGGAAGAGCGTTGCATTCCTAGATGAAGTGTGCAGCACTTGTTGAGTGAGTCCTGATGCCGAGCAGAGCATTTCAAGCAGTGCTGCCATTCACTAGGAAGTGTGTTCAATAGTGTGTATAGGGGAGATTTGGAGAAGTGCTGGAAGATCATCAAACATATACCTAAGAAAGGATTGTTGATACTTGTTCAAACAACTTTTTGCGATGTTTTTGGGATGTGACTTGATGTTCAATCTACTTAAATTTGTAAAAGCAATTAAGTTAACTTAATCAGTTTGTGTTGGGACAACATGAAGGAATTATGTGGCAATTTCCGTATTTCAAAAATTAGAAAATACCATGATCAGACTGAAAATTATATAACAACTTTCATGTTTTTTCTTAAACAAATAATAATGTATTTAATAATCCAAATGGTTTGAGCATATACATCTGTAAAAAATCTTCATCTGTAAAATCTTCAAGTGAAGTGATCCTTTAACATTAAACGGCAGTATCACTTTAGGATAGTATGTACAGATCCATAACAGACAAATGTTCATTATGCTCATTTCAGTCATAATGAACTGTATTTAAGTGAAAACACATCAAGATTTTTGTATGTATCTGCTATAGTTTATTGTCATGTCATTCATTACAGGCAACACAACTTGCATACTGTGCATATTTAGCGGATCAGCTCTGAGTATTGTGTTTAATTTGTCTTTATCTGCATGACAGAGCCGTGCTCCTGGAGTTAAGCTGCCGGAGAAGGTCTTTAGGTTATCGCAGGGACTCGGAGAGCCATTGATTAGCTCTAGTCTTTAGTTGTGAGTTTAAGAGCAGCTCCACAATCAGGTCGGCCACTAATTGGTCTGACCGTCAATTAGACACTGATGCTTCACTTAACCTGTTGGCTGAGAAGAGCACATTAAACAGGAGAATGAAGACTGATAGGCTGGTTCTTCACAGAGTAGATGATAACCTGGCATAACAGCATGTGGATGGGTTTGCATATATTTTTTTAAATTATTATTATTATTATTATTATTATTTAAACAGTATAAATAGTATCTAGACAAATTATGCATGGATAATATTATTAAATTAATATATGATAAAAATAATAATAATAGGGCGTCACGGTGGCCTCACAGCAAGAAGATCGCTGGTTCGAGACTCTGCTGCGTCAGTTGGCATTTCTGTCCTGTTCTCCCTGTGTTCGCATGGGTTTCCTCCGGGTGCTTCGGTTTCCCCCACAAGTCCAAAGACATGCTATAGGTGAATTGGGTTAGCTAAAGTGGCAATAGTATATGTGTGTGAATTAGTGTGTATGGATATTTCCCAGTGATGGGTTGTAGCTGGAAGGGCATCCCCTACATAAACATATGCTCGTTAAGTTGGCGGTTCATTCTGCTGTGGCGACCCCAGATAAATAAAAGGTCTAAGCCTAATAAAAGGGACCACACCTAATAATATTAATTAAATTACTATATGATAATAATAATAATGGAGTTACACATGCTGGATAAGTTGGTGATTCATTCTGCTGTGGCAGCCCTAGATTAATAAAGGGACTAAGCCGAAAAGAAAATGAATGATGAGTGAATGATGATGATAATAATAATAATAATAATAATAATAATAATAATAATAATAATTAATTTTCTTGATGGCTTAGTCCCTTTATTAATCTGGGGTCGCCACAGCGGAATGAACCGCCAACTTATCCAGCATGTGTTTTACGCAGCGGATGCCCTTCCAGCTGCAACCCAAACATACACTCGTGTCAATTTAGCTTACCCAATTTACCTATATAGCGCATGTCTTTGGACTTGTAGGGGAAACCAGAGCACCTGGAGAAAACCCACGCCAACACAGGGAGAACATGCAAACTCCACACAGAAATGTCAACTGACCCAGCTGAATTATTATTATTATTATTATTATTATTATTATTATTATTATTATTATT
>CAIGQQ010002602.1:2178804-2190413 GCA_903798035.1 Danio albolineatus
AACGTGATAATTATATTGTACAAACGTGATGTTATATTGTACGAACGTGATAATTATATTGTACAAATGTGATATTATATTGTACGAACGTGATAATTATATTGTACAAACGTGATAAAGCTCAGATTTTTTTTTTACCTGGGTGGCAGCTCTACGCTTCCGTAATTATTATATTTATTATATTTATTATATTTATTATTATTATTATATTTATTATTATTATTATTATTATTATTATTATTATTATTATTATTATTATTTAAATGGTAGTATAAATAGCTTCTAGGGAAAATATGAATGAATTATATTAAAGAATAATAGTAATAACAATATTAATTATTATTATTATTAATAATGTACATTATTATTGTTGTTGTTGTTATTGTTATTAATGTATATTATTGTTAGTTAAATAGTAGTATAAATAGCTAGATAAATTATATATGAATAATAATAATTTAATAATAATAATAATAATAATAGTTATTATGGGCGCCACGGTGGCCGAGTGGTTAGCACGTTCGCCTCACAGCAAGAAGGTCGCTGGTTCGATCCCCGGCTGGGCCAGTTGGCATTTCTGTGTGGAGTTTGCATGTTCTCCCCGTGGTTGCGTGGGTTTCCTCCGGGTGCTCCGGTTTCCCCCACAGTCCAAAGACATGCGGTACAGGTGAATTGGGTAAGCTAAATTGTTCATAGTGTATGTGTGTGAATGTGTATGTATGGATGTGTTTCCCAGAGATGGGTTGTGGCTGGAAGGGCATCCGCTGCGTAAAAAAACAAATGCCGGATAAGTTGGCGGTTCATTCCGCTGTGGCGACCCCGGATTAATAAAGGGACTAGGCCGAGAAGAAAATGAATGAATGAATGAATAATAGTTATTATTATTATTATTATTTTTTTTTTTATTATATTTAATAACATAATATTATTATCAATAATCATAATAAGCATAATAATTTATATATTTCTACCTTTGCATTTTATTACTGATTCTCATTAATAAACATCCCATTAAAATATATAATGAAAAATAAATGTAAATATTATATTATATAGTTGAGCATATCAGCATGCAAAAATATGCTGTTCGGTCATTCTTTCTGTTCATTTTTTTTTTTTTTTTTTTTTTACAATGCACATGCAGAGTAGTTTTCCTTCTTATTTCTTTTTGATCTGAACTGATCAGTCTGGGAAAGTGCTTTTTCCCCTTATATTTGCTTTTTGATCCAGTATCCCCCTCAGCAGAACTGCTTCCCCTCCAAGAAATCATGTAAACTCACAGTATAAATGTCATAAGCTGTGTCATCCACATATGCATATATATATATATATATATATATGCAATCCCACAGCACTTTCGTGTCACTTGAAAGCGTGTATATCTCTGTAATACAAACATCAGTTAAAAGCGGTCTCTGTGGCCTCTGAAGATCTCGAACCTGTTCAAATTCCTCTCCGTTCGCTCTCTGATGAATATTACAAAAAAAAAAAAAAAAACGCTCCATGCACAGGCAGAACAGATCAACAGATCTTCCAGATTGTCAAATTTGTCTGCTGGCTTTCTGCTGACAGCCAAATCCCTGCTGAACATCTGTGCACTGATGCTCGCAGTCATACCACTGATACCGCGTGTCATTTCACAGAAGCGACAAGCCGTTTGCTTGGGGAAACAATGCCATTTGTTTTCCATTGAAATTGCAATACATTGTTGTTTGCATTGAGGCAAGACTGCAGGTGAATAGGGTAAAAATGAACTTACAAAGTAGTTTTTATTATACCTGCACAAATTATTTGATTAAATTAAAAAATATATATAAATAAAAAAAATGTTTAAAAATTAAACTGAGTGGTTTAATTATATATGTGCTGCATTTAATTCTATAATAATTCTGTTGGGAAAAATGACTAATATGAGAAAAAAAGTATAATTCTAGCACAATTTATTTCATTTTTTTGTCACATACAGAGGGAATTTTGGGAATTATTTTAAATAGAATAGAATAGAATAGAATAGAATAGAATAGAATAGAATAGAATAGAATAGAATAGAATAGAATGTCTTTTATTGTGACTACACATATACAGTGTACATTATATACACGAGATTAGGTGCATCTCACTACTCAGTACTTACAGTACAAATCACACTAAAAACTCAGTTACAGTAGAAATAACTGTAGATGATAAACAGTTAGTGCAAAACAGAGGAGGGTGGTGGGGGGTAGGATGAGGTGAAGTAAACAGTTCTGAGGTAAATCGTAAGATATGTACAAGATGTAATATGTAAATGCAAGGTGATAAATAAATAGTAGTGCAAAATAAGAGAAGAGAGGGGGTAGGTGAGGTGGAGTAAACAGTTCTAACAGCCAGTAAAATGTTTTTTAGATAAAATAATGATATATTTAATAATCCAAATGATATATGAGTATGTACATCTGTACAAAATATTCATCTGTAAAATCTTCAGATTTGAATAAAGCTATAGAGTCTGGTGTTTAAAAGTGTTACACATACCTGACAAAATTCTTGTCGCTTATACAAGTTTTGGAACAACAAATAATAATAGGTGATCATTTGGTATCAGTACCGTCTAATATGAAAGGCAAAGGCCTCTAGATTACACTTTTTTTACCAAAATAAACATGTCTATATAAAAAATGTTTAATATATAATATAATTTTTTTCTTTAATTGTGATAGGACAGTTGAGATTAAAGACAGGAAAAGTATTGGGAGCAGAGAAAAGGGAAGGGTCTGCAAAGGACCTCGAGCCAGGAATTGAACTTGTGTCGCCGAGAGCACCATGGTGCTAAACCGACATGTCTTGATTTTCAATTATTTAAATAGGACAGTAAGGTCTTTGCTTAGACAAAAGTCTTGTCACTTAACAGAAATAATGCACAGTATAGAATATAAAGTCTTGGTGCAGTGGAAAAATATATAATATTGTGTATGACTCCCATGAGCTTGGAAGACTGCATCCATACATCTCTGCAATGACTCAAATAACTTATTAATAAAGTCATCTGGAAAAAAAGCGTTCTTGCAGGACTCCCAGAGTTCATCACGATTCATTGGATTCATCTTCAGTGCCTTCTCCTTTATCTTACCCTAGACATACTCAATAATATTCATGTCTGGTGACTGGGGTGGCCAATACTGGAGCACCTTGACCTTTTTGCTTTCAGAAACTTTGATGTGGAGGCTGAAATATAAGGCGCGCTATCATGCTGAAGAATTTGCCCTCTTTTGTGGATTTTAATGTAATGGGCAGCACACATGTCTTGATACCTCAGGCTATTGATGTTGCTATCCACCCTGCAGATCTCACACAAACTGAATGCAACCCCAAACCATGATGTTTCCTTCACCAAACTTGACTGATTTCCATGAGAATCTTGAGTCCATGCGGGTTCCAATAGGTCATTTGCAGTATTTGTGATGATTGGGATGCAGTTCAACAGATAATTGATTGGAAAAATATACCTTCTGCCACTTATTTTTTGCTCTTACAACTGGGATTGATGACAAGACTTTTGTCAGGTAGTGTAGATTGTTATTTGCTCAATTTGTTTTTCATTTTAAATCCAAAGGTGATTTTGTTTGACAACTTGACATAAACAAATACATCACAACATGTGTTTGAGCATAACTTGTCATAAATCTGTCATAAACATGAGCCAATTATAATTGTGTCATGAATTTTATAACAGCATTATTAATATGTTTCTTGACCTCAACTACAGTGGTACAATTTGTAATTGATCATTAAACTGTGATTAAATATTAATGACATTGTAATCAAATAATTTGACAGAGTATTGACACTTTTAATGAGACATTCAAATTCAGTTCCATTAAAAAAAGAGAGATCGGATAAATATTCATGACATAATTATAGTGGCCTTATTACACTCATGTTTATGACAGATTTATGATAAAGTTATGTGTTAAGTTTGTTTGTGTGAAGTTGTCAAAGACATCTCAAATGTCATTTAAAACAACATAACTGAGTGAATGGCACTCATATGCATATATATCTCCGTCATATTCATGATACGTGTCAAAACACTTTTATAAAGGTGTCGTGATAGTCTTATGAACACCCTCTTCATGTAAAGTGTTACCAAATACACATTACAGAAAGCCAAAAAGCCTACAATTGACAAGTGCATGAGAATACAAAGAGTTATTGCCTGCAGTGCCTCGCATTAATATCTGCAGCGTGACACAAAGTCTCAGAATACAGTAGGACTTCTTAATGGAGCTCCTAGAGTCTGCAAAGAGCGGAACGCTTCTGATGATCTGGAGTGCAGATTTGCGTCAGTGAGCTTGTGTCTGCTCCACCGCTGGGCTGTTTGTGTTCTCTTGCGGTCGGTGAGCAGAGAGTGACATATTGTCTCTGTGATGGAGACTTAACAATGTTGCGCTCTGCAGGGGTCCGACTACATACTGCTGTACGTCCGTGTTGTGGTATTATCAGAGAAAGAGACAACAAATAAGATCAACTCTTGCCTAACGAGAGATGTGTGTTTTTTTGCCATTTGTTCAGTTTGACATCTGTTGTGTATTTTTGCTGTTCTAATTTTGTGTCTGTTGTCCATTCTATATCATCTGCTTTTTGTTATACACATTTTAAAGAAAAAAATGGGTTCCATACAGTCCATTTGTGTTGAGCCATCATGGAATAATTAAGTTAGCTTATTAGTTTTTTTACAAATTGAAGTGGATTGAACATAAAACAATTAAGTTGCCCCAAAAAAACCTTAAGAATTGTGTTGTTTCAGCTCATTTTTAATAAGTACTTTGAACAAACAGCAAACTTAATTTTTTTGAATGTATCTTCTGTTGTCGTTTCCTTTGATTATGTTCATCCTGTTGCTTTAATGATTGGTTTGACTGTCCTTTGTTCTGTGTAGCTGTTTGTTGGCTGTTGCTCTTGTCATTTTAAGGTTTGTTTGTTTGCTTGTTTTGTCTGTTCTTTGTTCTACCATTTGATCTGTTGTTATTTTGTATAACTGTCATTCTACCTTTCATTTGTTTTGTCTTGTTTTATTTATCATTGTTGTTTTTTCTGTCTACTGTTTGTTTTGTAGAACTGTCATTCTGTCTATCATTTTTGTCTATAACTGTTATTGTTTGTATATTGTTTGCGTACATCTATTTTTGTTTTGAATTTGCTGTCTGTTGTTTTGTTATTTCAGTGTATGTTTTTGTCCCTTTTATTTTGAATAACTGTTGTATCTAGTTTGTCAATTCTCTTTGTACAACAATCTATCATTTTGTCTATTGTTTGTGTATTGATTCTTATGTCTTTTGTTTTTTATCACTGTCTGTTCTGTCTGCCATTTCTGTGTATCGTTTTGTTTTGTCATTTTATTTTGAATAACTGTTGTCCACAGTTTATTCTGTCAATCATATTTGTATAGCTATCTGTAATTTTGTCTATTGTTTGTGACGTCTATTGTTTTTATATCCCTGTCTGTCTAGCTTTCATTTGTGCTGTCTATTGTTTTATGTCTTTCTTTTTTTTAAACACTGTCTTTATTGATTTTAGTAGCTTTTAGCATGTACAACAAAAATCAAAATCAAACATACAAAATAATAGTAATAAATGAAAATAAATAAATAAATTACAATAAAAACAAAATAAAATAACAATAATAAATAATAAATAAGCAAACAAAAAAAAATATATATATATATATATATACATACGCATACATATACACATATATATATACACATACATACACACACATATACACATACACAATAAAACAATTATACAAACATATAAGTAAATGCATGTACTCACTCATACAATATAGAGGCATCATATAACAACGGTGTATCAATAACAGGTAGTAAAAGTTATACAGAGAAAAAACTTGTATCAGCTTCCTTTAGGAAACGTAAAAAAGGATTCCAAATTTTTACAAACTTTTCAGGTTTTCTCTTGACTACATAAGTTAATTTTTCTAAAGACAAACAATAAGACAATTCCCGCAGCCACTGTCCAAAATGTGGACTCTCTGTATTTCTCCAAAAGCGAGCTATTATAAGTTTTGCATGTAATAAACAGAAAGTTAACAGTTTCTTATCTGAGCTAGTGAAAGTGCTTGTTATAGGAAAGATATTTAAAATACACAGTTTTGGGCATTTGGGTATATCCTGTTTTAGTGCTGTAGATAAAAAGTTAAGAATTTTTTCCCAAAAATGTTCAACCACAGGACACTTCCATAGACAATGATATAATGTTCCTATCTCTTTATTGCATTTTACGCAAAGATCAGGAATGTTTGGATTAAATTTGTGAAGTAATTTTGGAGTTATGTACAGTCTCATATTCCATTTATATTGCAGAAGTTTGAATCGTGCGTTAATTGTTTGGGTTTGTGCCTTCAGACAGATACTCTGCCATTCATCTTCTGAAATATTCTCTCCCATATCTTGACACCATGCCAAACGTTTTTTGTCTGTACTTTCTTTGCAGTTCGTGGAAATTATTTTGTAAAACACAGAAACCTGCCCACCTCCATCGAAATGGTTTAAAGTAATATATTCTAAAGATGATATTCCTGGCAAAACAGGAGAGTGATGCTGTGTTTTATTAATAAAATTTCTTATTTGAAGATATTTAAAAAAATGTGTTTTAGGTAAATCAAACTTCTGTCTTAATTCTTGAAAACTGAGCATAGTTTCTTTATTAAACAAATCACCCACCTTACTCAACCCTTTTAAAGCCCATATTTTAAAGCCAGCATCATAAGTTCCAGGTGTAAAGTTAGTGTTACCCCAGATAGGGGTAAATTGTGATAATTGTGGAACCTCACCAAGATGTTTCAAAACTTCATACCATACCACAATAGTATTTTTAACGAAGGGATTAGATGTGTTTTTTTTCAATTTAGATAGGGGTGCTGAGTACAAGTACAGGTTCAGGGGCAACTGGCCGGATGTACTGCTCTCAATCTGTAACCAAGGAATGGGTTTTTCATTTACAAACCAAAACATTGCTGCTCTTAGTTGAGCTGCCCAATAGTACCATTTAAGATTGGGCATTTGCAACCCACCACGTTCATATGGTAGATATAAAAGAGAGAGCTTTAGTCTAGGACGTCGATTTGCCCAAATAAAGTTGGAAAAAAGTTTTTTCATATTAGGAAAAAAATTTTGCGGTGGAGGCAGGGGAATTGATTGAAATAAATACAGAAACTTTGGGAGTACATTCATTTTTAATATATTGATACGTCCAATTTGAGATATGGGTAAATGTGACCACTTATTAATTGATTCAGTTATTAACTTAGTAGTGTAGTCATAATTACTGGAGGCTATATTAGATATGTCCGGAGTAATGTTAATGCCAAGATATTTAAAGCCTTCATGTGCATTTTTAAATGGGGTTTGGATGGGGGGTTTAAGACGTTCAGATTGTTTAAGGAATAAAATCGTAGATTTCGACTCATTTATTTTATAGCCTGAAAAAGATCCAAATATCTTAGTTAGGCTCAAAAGATGTGGTATGGATGTACTTAAATTGGATAGAAATAATATAATATCATCAGCATACAAAGCTATTTTATTTTCAAGACCATTAATTGTAATGCCTGAAATGTCTTGTTTTATGTCTTTCTAGTATTTGTGTGAATATCTGTATTTCATCTTGTGTTTGTTCTGTCTAGTGTTTATTTTGTCTGTGTCTAATGTTTATAATGTCTTAGCTGTCTGATATTCTGTCTGGCATTTCTGTCTATAATTAGTTTTGTATATGTATTTTACATTACTGTTGTTTTCATCTACAATTTGTTTCGTCAGTTTTTTTTTTATAACTGTCTGTCTTTCATTTTTTTATACATCTCTTTTTTGTTTTGTATTGCTGTCTGTTGTTCTGTTGTTTCGGTGTGTTGTTTTTGTATGTAATTTGCCAATTCTTTTTGTACAACATCTATCATTTTGTCTATTGTTTTTGTATTGATTGTTATGTATGTCGTTATTTTTGTTGATGTCTGTTCTGTCTGTCATTTCTGTGTATCATTTTGTTTTTTCGTTTTATTTTCATGACTGTTGTCTCACCCTGATCTTACGAGGAAATGCAACTATTTTACGTTTTGTCAGTGAAGTGGCTAATTCAAAAGAATTTATATAAGTTCAGTCATATGAAAATTTTACATCGTGCTATTTTAAAAGGAGGCATGGGACACAACCCACCCCTGAACCCTTCTGTCATTGAGAGATAAACAAATCATACTATTGAGTATTAATGAGATCATACGAATTCATACTAATTAGCCACTAAATCAAAAAAGTTGAATTGCCGTGAGATCGTGTTGGTTGTCTACAGTTTATTCTGTAAATCATTTTCATATAACTATCTGTCATTTTAGCTGTTGCGTGCCTATTGTTTGTTACATCTATTGTTTTTGTATCCTTGTTTGCCTATCCTTCATTTGTGCTGTCTATTGTTTTATAATAACTGTCTCTCTTTTTATCATTTGTTTTGAATACCTGTATATCGTTTTGTGTTTGTTCTGTCTAATATTTATTTGTCTGTTATAGCTATCTGCGACACAGGCTCATTGTAAAAATGTACCCCGTATACATTTCTCTAGAGCGTGAATTATGTAGCCAGAGCTACGTATGGCTGCTTTTTGTCTTTAAAACGAATGGTACGGGCGGTATGACGGTACCGACAGCTTCTCTTTCTTTTTGCGCTACTAGCTGACAGCTTACGTACCTCTGTGTGGACAGCTTTTTGGCTGTTACCAGTTTGGCGAGAAACTTAAGTCAGTGGACTTGAGATGCAGAGAGGATTTTGTGACGACGGGGTTCAGAAAGCATCTTATTTTTTTGGATTGCTTTTGAAAACACCATTGGTTGGATTAGGGAAGCGGGATCGGGTCAATTGGGGTTTTTAAAAACACTATTGGTTGGGTTTACGGAAGAGGGTGGGTGGGCCAGTCGATCGGTCGTCGGTCAGGTCAGTCAGTCAGTCGACAGAGGCCTCTGGTAGAGTTACACAAGAACAGCAGGCGCGAATGGCACTCGCGAGAGAATTTGAGATCTGAAAAAGCATACACAGCGGCCTCTGGTTGATTTGTGAAAGCAAAATCTGCAAAATAACGTAGCTCCTGGGATGAATTTCACAATCTCCAGCAATGTATATAGGAGTACATATCAATAATTAGCCTGTGTTGATCTATCTGATGATCTATCTGTACTTTTAACGTGTTTGTACATGTACTGTCTGTCATTCTGCATATGATTTGTTCTTTACATATCTCTGTTTCTTGTTCTGTGTGTTTATTTGATGTTAATTCTATGTTATATCTATAACATTTTGTTTGTACTGTCATTCTGTCTGTTTTATATTACTATTTGTTTTACTTTTTGTGGTTTTTCTATAATTGTCATTATACACCTAATTTGTTTGATTTGACGTTATCCAGTGTATTTATTAACTTGAAATTAATTTTGGGATGTGACATTTCAATTAGTAGTAATAGTTAAATAATAATATAGTTCAATACATGTGCATCAACTATGAAGGAAACAGATTTATAGAATAAATTACACCATGCACAGGCATAAAAAAACCTAAATTTTATTTAAACAGATCATGTGATAACTAAATTAGGTGTGATGAAATAGCATTAATTATACCTGTCAACCTTCCTGTTTTTCTCGGGATTCTCCCATATTTTACAGTTTTATCTCTGCTATCATCCCGTAAAGGTATTTTCCCGTATTTCTCTCGTATTTTCAGTCTTTTCTCTGAAGGGTGACAAAAAACATTAAAGAGCCGATACTCCCTATACCCAACCCTTACTGCTGAACCACCAGGGGCTTCCCCTTGCTCTTAATTGTGAATCTGTTCTGTGCTTTTGTTTTATTTAGGCATGAAAACACTTCAAAATAAATATAAAAGCGGGGCGATTCCCTTTCCTTTTTATTACAGGTGCTGTCGCTCCTCCTATGCAATCCTCAAAACAGTCATAAAGCGGCGCGTGACTTTCAACTGACGCGCTCCATAGTGATAAATAGATGCTTTTTCCCAAACGGATTCTGAACATGTGATTTGAAGCGGGGCTAAAGTCTTGGTTTTGGGTGCATGTTTGAATACAGACATATACATATAATTAATAATAGTAACATCTAAAGAAGTCGATCTTAGTGTTTTTTTTTCCCCAAACACAACAAATTTAGTCTTAAATGAGCATAAAACCTTAGGAAAGCAATTGAACACTTTCATTATACCGTTAGATGTGTGCATTTTTAAAGTGACACCTGATTATTTAATGTAATCAAAAAAAAATTATAAAAATAAGCTAAATAAATGATTCATTTCAGGGGGAATGTGCCTTATTATGGTGGGCATATCCCTTATATTCACATCCCAATGTTGACAGGTATGGCATTAATGGATAAACCAGTAGGCCGACCACATTGTAAAACATCTGAAATGTTGTTTTGGTCATTCTTAAATCCCGTAGCCCTCGTCTTCTAAATTCCATTTCTCTTTTTGATATTTGGCTCCAGTTAATCAAGCAGTGGCGATTTTGTTCTCTTTAAATCACTGTATAGAAATGACACTTTAATCCCAATCGTTTTATGCGATATTCCAATTTTGCACATAAATCTTTTTGGACAGAAACAAAGCTAATGTCTATCAACATTCTGTCTGCGTTCATCTGTCTGTCAAACAAGAATTTGTGAGGTCAACATTCCAAGTTTGCCTTCACTTTCAGCTTTCATACATTCAAATTTCATGCACGCCTCATTTCATATTCACAAGTTCTGACCGAATGAGATCAGAATTGGCCAAATCAATGCACTTTCCACTTTTCCTTGGGATTTGCATGTTATGGTGAATGAAGAGACTGTTCTAGTCTGCGAGTACAAGACAGACGGCAAAGAATAGCTCAGCTGAGTGACAAGGGCAGCATTAAACGCCAAATACCCCATGTAGATAATAGACCCGGTGCTGTTGTTCACAGCGCATGTGTTTTGAACAGATGTGGCGTCGACATTGATCTGCTTTGTATCTCGTCTCGATCCCAGCAGCGACAATAACGTGGTCCATCGCCACAGTGTGACCCCTATCAAAGACTTGCAGAGATGATTCCAATTGTCATTTGATGAGAGCCGAAATTGGCTTGATAATGTTGTTTGCGCGGAAGGCACAAAGGAGCCTGATGTGCTGCACACACAAAGGGCTGAGATATACAGCGTTTCCCATTGAAGGAAAGGGAGCTAAGAACCCGAGGTGCACAATGAAATGATTAATGAGGTGAAATGAGAGGTATGTTAGGGTAGTATTTCTTCCGTGGTGATAAAATGTGATTCGCACAAGGAGAACACGATTTTGTCTCAAAAAAGAAGAAGAAGAAAGCAAATAATAACACTGATTTTAGGGTAAGGAGTTTGATTGGTTGGCTTAATGGAAGTGAAGTGATATATATATATATATATATATATATATATACATATATATATATATATATATATTTTTTTTTTCCCAGAGATGGGTTGTGGCTGGAAGGGCATCCGCTGCGTAAAACAAATGCTGGATAAGTTGGCGGTTCATTCCGCTGTGGCGACCCCGGA
>CAIGQQ010002602.1:2205413-2217226 GCA_903798035.1 Danio albolineatus
AGAAAGAAAGAAAGAAAGAAAGAAAGAAAGAAAGAAAGAAAGAAAGAGAGAAAGAAAGAAAGAACAGATGAATGAGTGAACAGACAAAAATAGGTGGGGGGAAAACAACAATGTAAATAAAATAAGTAAACAAACAAACAAACAAACATTTAAATAAATAAATAAATAAATAGCAGATGAATGAGTGAACAAACAAAAATAAGTGAAGGAAAACAGCAAAGTAAGTAAATAAGTAAATAAATAAATAAATAAAAAAATAAATAAATAAATAAATAACAGATGAATGAGTGAACAGACAAAAATACATGGGGAAAAACAGCAAAGTAAATTAATAAGTAAGTAAGTAAATAAATAAGTAAACAAACAAATAAATAACAACAGACAAATGAGTGAACACAAAAATAGGTGGGGCAAAAACAGCAAAGTAAATTAAATAAATAAGTAAATAAACACACAAACACATGAACGAACAAACAAACAAACAAACAAACAAATATAATAAATACATAAATTAATAACATGAATGAGTGAACAGACAAAAATATGTGGGGGAAAAACAACAAAGTAAATAAAATAAGTAAACAAACAAACAAACATACAAACAAATAAATAAATACTTATTGGTTATATTATATCGTCTCTGGGTCAATCAGTGCAATTTAGGGGATGACAATTCTGTACTCTAGGGGAGTACAAACGCAGAAGTGAGGGCTAATTCTGACCATAAACTGATTTCTTGAATAACCACTTCAATAGTAGCGTCATGCAAGTATTTCTAACTGATTCTGTTACATCCGAAGACCTGCCTGACCGTGAAAGGCCTTGAGTCTCTGGTGGAGCCAGCCATCCAGCTGATGCGGAAGTGCAATCCCAAAATCCCTCTTCCGCTGACCTCCGATAAGAGCGCCTACAGCTTTCCTCTTCCTGCAAGGCCTGTCGATGACTGGGAAGCTGATTTAGAACTTTACGGTAAGGTTTATGTTCCCTCAGTTTGTAAGCCGGCTTCTTTATTACACTGCCGAACACCCAACGCTTGCTATTGTTCTCCCCTCACAGTCTGTCCGTTTGGGACACTGAGTTTTGTCCCACAAGAGATATTTTGCCTTTGTATGCTGCCTTTGGCTATTAGTGCCTGACAAAGTCCTTATCGGCCTGGCCAAATTTACCATCGTTATCACATAGGCGCTGGTCATTTAATGAGTCTGGAAAATTTGTTCAATGTCAACACAATGTATCTCCCTATTTTTTGGTGCATTATACTACTTTTGCAATTGGAGTCTAATAGAGTATATGAGATATGAAAGTGTTTACAGTGTATTCAGACATATTGATCCAATTCTACTTGTATTTATAATTGTCATTATTATGGAATGTGTCTTAGTTGTTGTTAGCAACATATTGGCATATGACAAAAACTATTTTTATTAACATGGAGTTTTAAAATAATGCTATTTCATAGCTTATAAACTACATGATTTTTCAGTTTGACAAAAATTATAATAATTTATTAAACAAAAAATGTCATTTTGGTGTTAATGTTATATCAAATATTTAACAAATTCAATTTATATATAACATTATTATTGTTGTTATTATTATTATTATTAATAATAATAATAATAATAATAACAACAACAACAACAACAATAATAATAATAATAATTAATAATAATAACATCATTCTTATTATTTAATTACATTTTATTATCACTATTATTTTTATTTATTATTATCATCATCATCGTCATCATCATCATCATCATCATCATCATCATCATTATTATTATTATTATTATTATTTAATAATAATAATAATAATAATATTATTATACTAATTATTATTTAATTAAATGGTATTATTATTTTATTTTATTTTCATTATTATTATTATTATTATTAATAATAATAATAATCCTCATCATCATCATCATAATTATTAATATTATCATTATCATTAAGATTATTGTTATTATTAATATTATTATTATTATTGTTTTTATTTTATTTTATTTTTTATTATTATTATTTAATAATAAAAGTACTAAAATTCTTATAATTAAATTTTATTTTATTATCACTATTATTTTTCTTTTATTTATTATTAATATTATTATTATTATTATTTATTATTAACTATTATTATTATTATTATTATTATTATTATTTTAAAAAAATAATGTACAATGTAATATATATTATTTTATTTCTTATCTGTGTAAGCTCCATAAAACACAGCAATCTGTGATTGTTCAGACCTTTAGTAAATGTCAAGACCAGACCTGGTGAAAGCATGCAACATGACAAATTTGTTGTTCTAAAACCCCGTTCTCAGACTGTTTTTAATTGGATGTGTTTCACCACAGTCCCTCTTCTCTCTTGTATGCCAATTCTCCGCATAAATTAAATACAGTGCAATGACAGGCAGGTTTCTTTCTGACTAGGTCATCATATTCAAATGTTCTCTTTGAACAAGGTCAGAACTGGAGCAGCAGTAAACAGAGCAAAGGAAAACAAGAAATGTAAGATATGCTCGGCCAGAGTCCATTGAGCTTCTTTTTGCTGACCAACAATAGACTCTACGCACATGTTTTTCTGGGAAATCTGAGGTAGTTGCCCAGCAACTCTGCCCAATGACTCCACAGGTGCCCGACATGTGTTAGTGGGAAAGTTTTTTTTTGCAAAAGAAATAATTCAACCCCATTGATCTGCAAGACATTCTGCTACTGTGAACCAAATACTATGAAAACACTTCAATGAAAGCATCAGTAATCTATTCTAAGTATTTATAAATGTAAAATTGTGTGATTTGGAGGTTACAGTACAACTGAAAAAAAGAAACCACCAGATGGTCTCTTAGAGTTTATGTGCAAAATTATTCACCCCCTTGATCTCCAAGACATTATGCTGCAGTAAAATGCTATGAAAACTGTTCAGTGAGAGTATTAGTAAGCTATTATAAAAAAAAGTTTATAAATATAAATGTGTGATTTGAAGGGCAAAAAAATGATAGGAGAAAAAAAAAAAACATCACCGTCTCTTAACATTTTTGTGCAATATTATTAGACCCTTCATGTTTTTATGCAAACAGTTCAATGAAAGCATCAATAAACTGTTATTAAAAGTTTATCAGTATAAATGTGTGTGATTTGGAGAGATTTTCTAAAAATATTAGTGTGCAAAATTATTCAACCCAAATTGTAAAACTAGCAAGTAGATTTTATTCTTAATAACATGCAATTAATGTTGCATCGAAAAACCTACAAGCTGCAGTCAGCCTCTTCACCAGTGTCTTCACCCATTCATTGCTTGAAAAAACTTTCAGATTTAGAGGTTTTGGGGTTTTTCAAAAATTTAAAAGTCTTAAAACTTTAGACTGAATGTACTACTCAAAAACATTTCACAGTGGTGAATGTATCAAGCTTTAAGTTTGAACACCTCAATCGATAAAACACTCTTTCAGTGAATTTGAGTATATTTAAGTTACTCTTTAATGTTCTTCATGGAAAAGACTCAATGTCTTTCCTCCATTCATCTGCTAATCAACCAAGTCTTTGGCAATAAAATAAGGGGCAAACATTTGATTCCCCTTGATAAGATCATACTTTTTCTTTAACAGGGTTTCTGATAAAGCACATTTCAGACACACAGTACAACTAATACACCCAGTCATGTCTTTAACTGTGAAAACTGTTAGTGTCTTCTTCTGTAGCTTTTACGAGATCTATTTTGAGTTGACCATATCTGCTACTCCTAGCTTTAACACAACCATTTGCCAACACATACATTTGATCGATTTACAAAAAAGTGATTTGAAATAAACCTTTTTGAGTTGTGAACATGTCATCATAACATACTGGAGGTGATGTCTCAGATTTTCTTGTTGATCTGACATGAGTTGATCCTTTGTTTTTACTGACATTTTCATTTGCATTCAGCCATTACTCACAACAAACGCCAGTCTGTCAGAAATCGTGCCACAGAAAAACACTACATGTCATGTGACTTAATCAAAGCACATCATTGGCTAAAACATACAGCCGTAACGTAAGATCTTCTCTTTCCAACAATAAAATTTGAATGTTGTTTTTAAAGAGCCCCTATTATAGGTTTTTGAAAATGTGCTTGTGTGCAAAATGTGCAAATGTGATGCAGTGTGTAACACAGCTCTAAGTGAAGTGAAATATCCAGCTAAGGCTTAAATCTGAATGTGCACAGTGTTTAAAACTATTGATTCATCTATAAAAGAGTCGACTCGTTGTGCTTCAAATGAATTGTCTTTATAATGAGTCTTTACGATCCTATACCAATGTTGGCGACCCTGGGGTTTCACAGACCATACCAAAACGCCCAAAACCAAAATATGACCCTTTTAATGTGTAACAGGGGCTCTTTAAAGAAACAGTGGCAGGGAAAGGAACATACTTATTATGTTGCCATATGGCAACACAATGCAGTAGAGGGTTAAGGGGATAGTTTACCAGTGGTGGAAAGAGTACTGAAGAATTACTATTACTTGCCCAAAAATGTAGTGCAAGTAGAGTAAAAGTATCTGTGGTAAATATTACTCAAAATATGAGTAAAAAGTAGACCTTTTAAAAGTACTCAAGAGTAGTGAGTAGTGAGTATTACACAAAAAGTTGATGCTTTTACAGAATGTTACGTTTACACATATCAGCACAAACAACATGTAGTGTATTTAGAGATCTTCCTATTTTTGTTAATTCCTTCTAACCTTCCTTTAATTATTTGTTCTCTCTTTCCTTCATTCATTCGTTTGTTCCCTCCTTCCTTTGTTCACTCGTTTGTTCGTTCATATATTTGTTCCTTCCTACTCTAGGTCCTTTTGTTTATTCATTCGTTTGTTCGTTCCTTCCTTTCTTAGTTTGTTCTGTCCTTCCTTGAATTCTTCCTTCATTCGTTTGGTCCTTCCTTCTTTCCTCCTTTCATTTGTTTGCTCATTCTTTCTTTCATATTTTTGTTCCTTCCTTCATTAGGTCCTTTGTTCATTCATTAGTTATTTTTTTCTTCTTTGTTCAGTCCTTCCGTGAATCCCTTCTTTATTTAGTTCTTCGATTCTTCCTTCCATTCCTTGTTCAGTCCTTCCTTTTATTTGGCCCTTCCTTCCATTCTTCATTCGTTCCATTTAGTGATTGTTTAAGGCTGTTTGGTGATTTCAGTCATCATACAGTCGACATCCATCATTTTCAGTGACATGCAGTCTATAAAAAGTCTCTGGATCATTGCGTGTAAAGATTTTGGACATCTTCTTGGACATTTTTAATGTTTTCAAAAGGTTTGCTGCATTTATAAAGCGCCCATGTCTTGAGGTTGTTCAGTATGATGCAATTTGCTTTCTATGTGTGATTTAATTGGACAGGAATCACAGGACTGATTTTTCTACTCTAGACAATGACCATAGACAAGAAAGAAATAAAATAGTAACTGCTGGTTGAGGGAAAGTAGTGGAGTAAAAGTACCGATACTGCACTAAAAAGGTACTCAAGGGAAAGTAAAAGTCCACTTTTTCAAAACTACTCAGTAAGTTACAATTCCTGAGGAAAAACTACTCAATTACATTAGTTTGAGTATTTGTAATTAGTTACTTTACACCACTGTAGTTCACCCAAAAATGTACATTTATTTACCACTTACTCTCCCTTTTCTAACCTTTACCAGTTTCCCTTTGAACACAAAAGAAGACTCTTTGGGAATGGTAGGACTCGAGCAGAGAATATTGAGCATTGACTACTTCTACGCCCTTGCCTACATGTACAGATTTTTTTTAAAGCCTCATTTTGCGCACATATGTAATGAAAACTAGTTCGTTAATGATTAAAAAAAACTTTCTGTGACAAATATATATCTACACTGTAAAAAATAAATCCGTAAAATGTACAGTAAAAAACGCCAGCTGTGGTTGCCAGTATTTTACCATTAAAAATACAGTACAAACCGTAAAAGTAACCTCTCATTTTTACAGTATACTACCATATTGCATTAATTTATATAGGTAATATGTCTTTATGTTACACAGATAGACACATTAACACAGCCATGTTCAGGTGGTGATGAGAAAGTTACATAATGAACCAATACTCATCACAAACAACTGTTCCCACAAGCAGAAAAGTGTATCAGTGTATAGAAGGTGCTCAGTGTCATTCACACACGCTTCTAAACATAAGTATGGTAACACGCATACAATTAAAGTCATGAAATAAACATTGTTTATCAACATTAGATGTAACATAAATCTCAAATGTGCATAACTGATGGGGAAATAACTTAAAAGATCCATAGTAATGTCAACAAAATGTATAAACAGTCATGTGCCATGCTGGGAATTTTGGGAAAGTCAATTTAAGGTTATTCACCGCATATATTAAGGAAACATACTGTTAACCAGGTCACGGATTTGTACTGTAGCATTTTTACAGTTTTTACCTTTAAAATCACGGCCATTTTTTACAGTGTAGTCACATAACAGTAGTTAATGAAAATGCTCTCTTTGCGCAATAGTTTATGTTTATAATAAATAGTTCATATACTGTTCAGACCACATGGGCTTCACTTAAACCATAATTCCCAAGCGTCTACAATATCGCTCAACTACACACACATTTCATACATAACAACTTATAGATCCAGACAGCACAAAGGAGTTTTCCTGCTGGGCCGTTCTCACTAATGAGTTTCCCATTGCTTTTATCTCGAGCAAAAAGGAAGCGGAGAGCCAGGAAGGCCGATATCAGACCGAACAAAATGATTATCAGTTTATCATAATGAATAGAACGGTTGACTTTTAAACCCACTGGGATGATACCTGCCGCCACCCATGTCCAGTTTAAGATAATGCTTTGATTGCTAATGCAGGTTTAACCATTCATGTTAACATCCTTGCGGGCATCAGATGCCTATAAGAAGCCTGTGCTTGTTTGCTGTTCAGTCTGCAAAGGCAGATAAGATGATGTAAATCATTTTAAAGATAGCATGATTAGAGTGCACTGAATCTGTAGCACTTTCTTGTCACAGAGTTTCTTATTCTTTTATAGTTGCAAAAATCACAGGAAAACACCCTTAAGCTCTGCTCACACTGTGGGATTTCAGCCACGATTTTGTCATATGAGACAAATTTGGGAAATTCTCAAAGATTCCTTGAATCCCAAGCTAAAATCTGTGATCTTTGATCGTTGGTTTGACATGTGACAATTCAAATGACCGTGGGGAAATGTCAAAACGTTTTTTTTTTCTTCCTGGTTTTATTATTGAGGCGCACTGTGTGCGAAATTCAACCCAGGCTCATTCTGAGAAGGTAGTCCCGAGTACGTTTCTGGAGGCCGCGGAATACATCCCGTGAGGTACGTCTTTTTGCACTTTTTGCTTTGGTAAGTCCACGAGAGGCCGCTGCGGACGCTTTTTTTTTAGATCTCAAACGTCTCTCGCAAGTGCCGTTCACGCCTGCCGTTCTCGCGTAAACCCACCAGAGGCCGCTGTCGGCCGACCGTTTTTGGCTGACTGAACGACTGACTGACCATCCGATCGGACTGACCCACCCTCCCCCTTCCCTAAACCCAACCAAAATCTTATCGATCGACCCACCCACCCACTTCCCTAAACCCAACCAACAGCTTTCAAAAAAGCAATCCAGAATAAAACAAAAGTCCCTCGTCTCATTTTTACCACATTTTCAGACTTCACCGCGTTCTCACCCTGTTGTTTACTGGTTTACTTCATTATATGGATTCTGTGTTTGTCTTACCTGCTATCTGGAACCGCTCCTCGCCGGACTCGAACCCCAGCGTCGTCATGGTGGTCAACTCCTCTCTGCGTCTCGAGTCCACCGACGAACACGGCGAGCTAGCGGGACAAACTGGTTGCAGCGGTAAAGTCGTCCACACGAGGCGGTTGGCTGGTAAGCGCGAGAAAAACGGCGTCACACCACCCCGTAGCGTTAGTTTAAAAAAAATGAAACGCAGCCATACATACCCCTGACCACGTAATGTGCAGTCTCCAGAAACGTACTCGGGACTACGTTTTCACAATGAGCCTGTGTTGGCAAAATTGCAGCTACAGTTTGTTTACATTTACTGCAAGAAATCATTTCAGAACGCGGAATAATGAAAGCGTCATGGGTAGATGACGTCAATCTCCGGGGGTGTTTTCTTTTGTGTTTTCATTGTCATTCAGTCTGATTTTATGACAGCTGAGATCTTACAGTGTTACATGTGAGCCATAATCGTGCAGTTTGACATGCCACAATCGTTTAGGATATTAAAAAAAATAGATTAAGAAATAAGAAAGAATAAGAAAAAATAGAAAAATAGAAGGGGGGGGGGGTATGGGTGGAAGAAAAACAAAACTGGGTGTGAGAAAAAAAATGGAGGGGAGAAAAAAACAGTGATAGGAAAAACTTTATATTTTTTAAGTTTTTGCATTCCCTTGCAAAGATGTTTTGTGTTATCTCGCAAAACCTTTTTTTTTTTTTTTTTACTTTATTGAACACAATAAACAATATAAACAATATAACATGGCCTGTTCACTTCATACCCTCCCCTATTTGCCGGGATTCCATATTTCTCCCATATTTTTAAGCCTGAAAGCACATTGAAATATAAAAATGTCTGCATTCACTTTCTGTTTATTAAAGTTGTGCCTCGATCATCACCCTTCATACGCCACCTCTGAATCAGCGAATGCATGCAAGCGCTGAGTGATGGATGCGCTCTGTATAATAAACTGATCCCAGATCGGCTTTTGTACACGGCAAAAAAACCTATACAGGTAACACAAAATTAAACTGGTCATATGGTGAGATTTCATGTTGTTCTTTGTCTTTGAAATGTTACTAGCTGTTTATGCAAGTGATTCTTTTTTTTTTTTTTTGCTTTAAAAAAAGTTATCAAACCCATTGCCTTAAAAGCGACAAGCTGACTTTACTTAAAGAAGTGAGTAAACCCATTGGAACTGTTAACTTGACTTAATTTTTATAATTATGCACATAGTTCCTTTGCTTATAGATGCTGTAAGTTTTGGATTCTTCTGAAACATAAAAATAACAGAATATTTCAAGAAACATACACTGTATAAAATGCTGGGTTTTACACAGTATCTTCATTACATTATAGGAAAATCCTGCTGTTTATAAGTTCTTTATAAAATGTAACACAAAAATATATTTATATTACATTTATATTTACTCAATTTGTAGAAACTTTTCCCCCAAAAATGACTTAAAAACAAGGACAATAAAAGTAGTCAAAATGCAGTATTGACTATAGCAAAGCTAAGCTAAGTCTAGTATTTTGACATGCAATCACCTGTTCTAACAGTAAATTATCTTGTAAAGCCTTAACGTCTTTTTGACATGTTAGCAAAACCACCATTAACATTATTAGCTCTCTTAAATGGAGTTTTATTCATTCGCAGTCTCACTCTTAAATATATGACTCCTCATAATTTCTTACACGGTTAATTTACTCTGCAGCCACGCCAAATCAAACACCTTGAGCACCATTTTTTTTCTCCAGTTTTATATATATCCAGTCATTTGGTTTTGCAGAGGATGCTGTTAAATTATAGTGATTTTAGTGTTTTAATATGAAGCCATCGCATCAGATGAAAACCTATGAAGCGTGTTTAGAAAATTACTACATTTCTGATTTAATTCATGCTTGAAGTTAAGATTAGTCTATTTAAAGACTCAAAGATGTATTTAGTAAAAGGTGGATTTGTATAAAAAGGTTTAAAGGTGTGAACGTAACCTTATATACATAGAAAGAGTTTCTTTTTACAAATCTTAACTGAACAATGTCAAAATATGGGTGATTTATGTAAAAAAACAAACGATAACAACAACAACAACAACAACAATGCAAAATTATTGGAATTATTTGAAATCTTTATTGGATAATGTATGAAAGAGTAACTGATCATATTAAAATATATTTTAAGTTAATAACAACTAAAAAATTGGTTAACTAGTGGTCTGAAGGATATAAGTGTAATTTTTTTTTTTTTTTTTTTTTCTGGACAAACAATAGTTACACTTGCTGTTTAGATACTTGAAAAATTGTATCATATCACACTGTGTGTTGTTTTTATTTTATTTTATTTATATTATTTTTTATTTTATTTATTTTATTTTATTATTTTTTTATTTTAATTTTATTTTAATTTATTACATGGCAGATGTGTGTTTTTATGTGAATTTATCAGCAGTCAATTAAGAGCCTATATATATATATATATATATATGAATTAGTGTGTACGGATGTTTCCCAGAGATGGTTTGCAGCTGGAAGGGCATCTGCTGCATAAAATATGTGCTGGATAAGTTGGCGGTTCATTCCGCTGTGGCGACCCCGGATTAATAAATAGACTAAGCCGAAAATAAAATAAAATGAATGAATGAAAGAATGAATATATTAGAATTATGTTTTTAACTATTTGTGTTTTGATTTTATTTACATTTTTGTTATGTAATCACACTTGCTTTTGCATATTACACGTGCTTTTGCATATTACATATTGAAATTTGGGATTTTTCTTATTCTTTTCTTATTTGTGTTTTTATTTTGTTTTATTTTATTCACATTTATAATCACACTTTAAATTAGACTTTATATTTATATTTTTATTCAATTATATTTATATATATATTTATTTTATTTTATTTTATTTATTTTTTGTTTTATTTTATTTAACATCCTCCAGCATATTGTACATGGCAGATGTCTTTTTTTTTAAATGTTTAAATTTTTTTGTGAATGTATCAAGCAATCGAAAAACAGCCAAGTATGAGGATTCTGGCCAGGTCTTGTTTGATCCCACAGATGAACCGCCATATTCCGCTCATCCTGACATTTACGTCTCAATCCTATGTGTTGTTTATCTTTCTTCTTTCTTTCTTCCTTATTGAAAGATGGCAGTTCGGAAGATGACAGTGACGAAGACGCGGAGAACGAGGAACCAGACAACAGGGACTATGTGAGTGTTTTGGAGATTTGTACGCACAACATCTCGGCCTGTGTCGTAATTTTGACAGATCGAACGGCGTGCGTGTAAATCCATTCTCCCTCTTAAAATGTGATTGAAGAGCCGGTTCTGCTCGTGACACGAACGGCTTCCTCTTCTCACATAACTTCAATAATAGAGCCCTGATTCAGCTATAAATCAATGACTTCACAATCCACCTCCTGCTGAGCCAAACCGCCAAACTAAAACGCCCTCATCCTCCTCAAATACTGCTAATGCATTTCTTTATTTGCATGTCCTTATTTTGATATATGGTCTCCACACTGCAGGGTAAATGCAGGACATTTATCTATCTATCTGTCTGTCTGTCTGTCCGTCCGTCCGTCCGTCTGTCCGTCTGTCTATCCACCCATCCATCCATCCATCCATCCATCCATCCATCCAGTGCTCTAGCATTACATCGTCCTATTACTCTCCTGTCTATCTATCTGTCTGTCTGTATATCTATCCATCCATCCATCCATCCATCCATCCAGTGTTCTAGCATTACATCGTCCTATTACTCTCCTGTCTATCTATCTGTCTGTCTGTATATCTATCTATCCATCCATCCATCCATCCATCCATCCATCCATCCATCCAGTGTTCTAGCATTACATCGTCCTATTACTCTCCTGTCTATATATCTGTCTGTCTGTATATCTATCCATCCATCCACCCATCCATCCATCCATCCATCCATCCATCCATCCATCCAGTGTTTTAGCATTACATCGTCCTATTACTCTCCTGTCTATCTGTCTGTCTGTATATCCATCCATCCATCCATCCATCCATCC
>CAIGQQ010002602.1:2222130-2238182 GCA_903798035.1 Danio albolineatus
AATAATAATAATAATAATAATAATAATAATAATAATAATAATAATAAAATAATTTAATAATTTAATAATTTAATAATTACTACTACTACTAATAATAATAATAATAATATTTCCCAGTGATAGGTTGCAGCTGGAAGGGCATCTGTTGCGTAAAACACATGCGGGACAAGTTGGCGGTTCATTCCGCTGCGGCGACCCGGATTAATAAAGGGACTAAGCCGACAAGAAAATGAATAAATGAATTAATGAATGAATTAATGAATAAATTAATAATAATAATAATAATAATAATAATAATAATAATTTAATAATTACTACTACTATTACTACTACTACTACTACTACTACTACTACTACTACTACTAATAATAATAATAATAATAATATTTCCCAGTGATGGGTTGCAGCTGGAAGGGCATCCGTTGCGTGAAACACATGCGGGACAAGTTGGCGGTTCATTCTGCTGCGGCGACCACGGATTAATAAAGGGACTAAGCCGACAAGAAAATAAATGAATTAATTAATTAATAATAACAATAATAATAATAATAATAATAATAATAATAATAATAATAATAATAATAATAATAACGTTTGTTTTAGTAATTAAGAGAATAATATAAAATATATAAATAACAAAAATATAATGAAAATAATTAAAATTATAAATTATAAAACTGAATATAAAAATAATAATTAGAGAAATCATGTATACATTAAGAAATCAGTATACACAGTAATTGAGGCTTTTACTCATTTTCTACCAGTATATTGTAGATATTTTTCCACATTATTTGTATTTTTTATTTTACCGTGTAACTCATGTTCATAGTTTGTCTACAGATCTCTGGAGACCATTCTCTATTCGCTGTTAACCCCACTGCGGGTCAGTCAACCGCACCGCCATTGACAGGAATGAATGATGACATTTCAACTACTGTAATACGTTCAGTGTGACTCATTTTAAATATGTCGCCACACTTTCCCATCACAAACCACTGCTATCCTTCCCTGATTGACGGCTCTTCTGGCAGCACAATAACAGAATAATGTCTCACACAAATCCCAACGTGGCCGCCTTTAGCAAGCGGATGAGTTCCGACTAATAGAAATGTCAACACAGACTGCGGTTCATCCAAGTTCAACATTCACTTATTCAGACGCCACCACTATTTTAATTTCCGATGATATAACATGATGTACTACTGCCGCTGAAATGCTGCTTTTCCTTGTTTGGCTTTTTCTCCTCGCATGTATTGATGTTGTAATTCCAGGTCTTGAAAGAAAGTGACAAGCTGCTAATTCACTTTTTTGTTTCAATTTAACACGTTTAAAATCAATTCTGCCTGTAAATGCCATGCCGTTCCTAGAAACACATCCTGCCAGGGTTCTTCTTCATAATGACAAGTTATTAAACGATAAGTTCATCTGGAAATGAAAAAAAAAGTCAGTTTTTATTCGTCCACACCATTTTAGTCGCATAAAATGTTAATGTGGGATTAATTTTCAGAAACTTATGCTGCTTATGTCGTTACGTATTTACATTAAATTATTCAGTGTGTTTCTTATGATTTTTACTATTATTTTATTCTTCCAAACGAAACACATATTCCAATTTTGGTTCTTGCAACACATTTCAAACAAGTTGGAACAGTAAAACATTTACCACTTTGTAATTTTGCCATTACATTTCACAACTTAAAAGATGTTTCAAGAGTTCACACTTAGCTGATGATTGATTATAAAGCTTGTTTGGCATGCTGTCCCAGGAGAGAGCCCTGAGCTCATAAGATCCTCGAGCCCAGGGCTCCCTCCCGTTTAAAAAAAAATGATTGTTGATTTAGGAATTTTTTGATATTTGGACTACAAACAAGTGAAACACTCAGAAAAGCATTTTTCCCTAATCAAATTATTAAAAGTTGGTGAAAATGTATAGTTTAATTTAAGCAAAATCTACACATCTGTGATTTAATGTTAAAAAAAATAATTTCAAGATTTGAATAACATTTTTTATGTAATTTTGATTGTCTTTCTCTTTCAAACTCGTCATGCCAACCGTCTATCCTCTCCCCTTCCTCAACACACATCTTTAATGCATCTCTCCTATTATCATTAAACTCCAGTGTAATCTGGCAACGCTGCGCCTCGATTGGACGCAGGGGCTTGTAATCACATCTCCACACATTATGCATGCTGCGCAAAATACCAGGATGAAACAAATTTACAGCAGGACATCCATGCCAATCAGTTCCCCGCTATTAATCTTGCATGGCACCAACGCTCCACCTGTAATCGCCCGGTCAAAAACAAAAGGCCACGATTAAAGGGGTTTAATTCATAACATCATGCTATATCTGCAGGTAAAACTGCCGAGCTGTCAGAAATCTCGCAGGCTAGATAAAGGCTTGAAACATGAGCCCGGGAGAGTGAGATTGGCACAGGAGCTTGGGCTCTCAGAGGGAGGGTAACGGAGGGTCTTTTCCCTCGAGGACTCGCCTCAGGATAACATATTTCTTTTTGATCTCCAGCTCTTTTGTGTGATACTGTACAGGACAGCCTGGAGTTGAGATAATTTCAGACTCCTGGTTTTCCTGCTGACTAAGCTAAAGATTTGACATGCATGAGTGTTTTTGTTTTGCAAACTGCCATAGTTCCTTAGTCGAGGTATGGAGAACAACAGTGCAATATATTAGATGTAGTCTAGCTTTAATGTTTGTTGAGTTTGAAAGTTTATTTCTTGGAAAGTTTCTTGCTGGATGTAATACATTTTGTTTCTTATATTATCTTGTCTTTATTTATTTGAAGTCTTCCCTAACTTATAATAAATGTGTCAACTCAAGTTAGATTTCCTTTTATTTACAAACTTATTATCCTGTAATATTTATTCTTAATCGACTTTGACAGTGGTGGAAAATTTCCACAAATGTGTCACACTTACGCTAATTCCTCCATTATTTATTGTGCCGATTTCCACCACGTCAGGCATGAATAGCTCTTAATGCTTGGTGAATCGCGTAATTGAATTGACCTCAAACAGATTTGTTTGTTCCCTGTGTGAGTTGAATCGCTGCTTTTTTCCTTCTCACCCACTTGTAAGAACAACCGAGCACACTTTCCCAGAGTCCCAATCCCTGAGCTCATCAAAAAGCCCGTTGTTCATGTCTGTTTCAAGTTTGTGATTAAAATAAGTCTTTGAAAAAAAAAACATCTCAGTGGCGCTACATTGTTTTAGTGTTGTTATTTGTGGTTTCGAAAAACGAATATGACAAAGCGAGCCCCCAGAGATGCAATATACAGCCTCAAACCAGAGACGTTTTTATACAGCAAGGGTTCATTTATATTAATGCATCCTCAGCTATTGGTATTCATGGAAGTTGAGGCATCTTTGTGCTTACACATATTTTTAGGAGTGAGAGGAAGATGGAAAAGAGTGAAATTTAAATGCAATGAAACAGCGGAGGATGCTGTACTAAAGTTTTGTATCTAACAAATTCACTTTGATGGTATACAGTTTATGTGCACTGCGCCAAAGATCAGAGAGGACCGTTGGAAGCACGTGGAACGCCATTCGGCATCTAAGATCTTCCATAGGGAGTGAACGCAGATGATGGAGGCTTTTATTGGCACGATGTCTGCAGAAATTTCTCACCGTCAGCACATCATGTCTGTCGTGTTACTTGGACAGTTCACATTCCCCTTTTGGAATTGGACCACGGGCCTTTTCCCTGCTAAATTTATGGAAATGTACAAGGCGTGCGCTTAAATTGTTATTTGGTTGCTCTAAAAGCAGCCAGGGCCCTTGGCTATTTTGATACAGTTCATTTTATGCCTGTCAAAGACTGTAATTGGACGACCCTATTTGCTGTCAGTATCCCCCTTTTGAAGTGAATAGAAAGCTGGAAGTGATGTGCACCACTTTGGATTGCTTTCTCAAAACAATTCCTTATCCTTTTTTGGCCTTCTCACTCAATAGTCTCTCAAAATGCTTTTATTTCCTTCAGAGTTTATTTTTGGTTGTTATTCTGCGCTACCAATTGTGGTGCCAGAGGGAAACAGGATATCTTGTGAGGGATGTTTACTGTAATCTCTCTTTGTCTGTTTTTTTCTTCCTTTTTTTCCTCTTATACTTCTGATTTAATAGTTGCTGATGTGGTCACAAGCATATACGTTTCCATAGGGGCTGGAGCTGGTGCACAATCTGAAAACACCTTGAGCCAGTGCCCAGATCCTTGTTCTGGATGAGCCCCAAAACCATGCTTGTCCTCACTTTTAAAAGTGAGTGACATGGCGGCCAAGCATGGTAATTCATACTCAGAATTTGAGCTTTCCATTAACCCAGGGGTGTCAAACTCAGTTCCTGAAGGGCCATAGCCCTGCAGAGTTTAGTTCCAATCTTGCTTCAAAAGACTTTCCTGCAGGTTTCAAACAAGCCTGAAGAACTCATTTAGTTTGTTCAGGTGTGGTTAATTAGGGTTAAAGTTAAACTGTGCAGAGTTGTGGAGTTTGACACCCCTGCATTAACCCATCAGAAAATGTGCACACACACAATGCAATGGGCACCCCTTCACTGCAGCAACTGAGGGACTAATTAGGAGTTAGTTACTGTATCTTGCACCTCAGTTGTGCTTTTGGAGGTGGAGGGGAGTTCTGTTGGTTCACTTAACTCTCACTCTAACTCCTGCTGCTACTGGAACCTAAACCTGCAAACTTTGGGTAATAGGCCTGACTTTCTAACATTAAGGCTGGTTTATACTTGTGTGTCAACTGCACGGGTATGGTCAGATGCACAACTGCCCTGAATGGAACCACTCGTTCTGAGCACCATCTATGGTACTGGTCCCAATAGTTCTTAATTTCATTTTACGTCAGTCAAAGGCTGTAAATTGGAATGACCCTGATTTCTGTTAGTATTGTCCTTTTAAAGTGACACGAAAGTTAGAGAGTGTCTACATCCTCAAAATAATTAATTTGGTGGCCAATGTGGAACAAGACGTTGTTTTTCAACTTAAAATAACCCAGTGCTAGTGGCCAGATCCTTGTAAATGCATTTAAATTTACATGTAGACTTAGCAAACCACAATGGGCTGCCTGGAGAGCTGTTAGGAGTTTTGTGCCTTGCTCAAGAGACTCACCTCAGATGTGGTATTGATGTTAGAAGATACCACTTCCCCTATTTACAATCCCTGTCTGTGTCAGGACCTGAACCTGTGACCTTTAGATCACAAATCCAACGCTCTAACCAATTGGCCACGACTGCCCTCTTTTTCCAGAAGAGTTCCAAACCTTCCTGGCATTGATTAAGGAAACCTTTGACATCAGTAGGTGGAACTGCCACTATAGACCACAGTTATAAAAATATGGGTTAACGTAGTGGGTTCCTCTCTCTTTCAATGAAGCACAAGCCTGTTCTGAGTGAGTACAAGCTTTCAGCTTATTGGCTCAAGCTTTGAAGCTATGTTCACTAGACCTGTTGCTGGTTCCCAATTTGGAACCAAGTTGCACTTTTCAGCTCAAAAACTCCTGAACCTTTGCTAAGATCCTTGTTCAGTAGGTCGAGCTTCTAATGTGTGATAATCTTCATTTTCAGTCAGTGACACTACATTTTTATTATTATTATTTTTGTGTTTTTCATCTCTTTGTAATGACAGAACAGTGCAGAGTGTGTACAGAAAAGCACTGGGAGCAGGGCAAAATAAGAAAGATCGACATAGGACCACAAGCCAGGAATTGAGCTAGGATGATATTCAGTGATATGTGTCGATGCAATCTCATAGTCAACACAATCTCATAGCAATGTGTTACTTTTTGATTTAGTGACTAATTCATGTTAATTTGTACAATCTCATTTGTACATTTTAGTGCAGTTTTCTCAACCCTCAGTGAGCCATAGGGTTAGGGGTTCATGCCTTCTTTTTAAAAAATGCAAGTTTTTATACAAATGAATTTATATGAATTCATATGAATTAGCCGTTTTTCTGATAATATGTAAACCAGTTATGTTTCCTCATGAGATCTTGCTGGTCAACACACGTGACCACAAGGGTCTTGCCTCTGACTTCAGTGAAACTTCTAAATGAAATCCACCCTATGGATGAGCACCGTCCCTGCTTGTAAAGTAGTATAACAATTGGCCAATTATGTTTTCTAGGATTTGGACTCCAGCTCTGAGGTCGATGAAAGCTCAGACGATGACAGCATTCTGGAAGGTGATTCGAACAACAAGCTGAACGACCACAGAAATTCTACATCGCCCTCCATTCGAGAAAACCACTTCAAGACAAATGACTTCCATAAACATTATTTTGGCTGCTCGAGGAAAGGACACGAAGGCCATTTCACCATGGTGGATCGGCTTCTAGAGAAGTATGGAACCTCTATTCCCAACCATGATCCACGTCTCTATGCGGCCACTGCAGCCAATACCAAGTCAATCGCGGGATACTCTATCCTAGCCTTTCCTGACTTTTGGGGTCACCTGCCTCCACAAGAGCAAGAGCCCATGGCTAAAAGACCACCACATGTGCAGAGGTGAGTAGACAAGGCTTATGTTACAACGGTCTATACTTTAAGCTATCAATAATATTTTGTCCAGTTCTCCCTTTAAAACTATAGAAATTAAAATTGTATTCAATAATTCATGCTAATAATTATACAACAATTCATGCTGATGGCATGCTAAATCACGTTTACAACTTACTACCAACATGTTAATGTTAACTAAAACTTGTAAGCAACATACTGAATCATGCAATCTGCATTTTAAACATGCTAAGAGCATTTAAACATGCTAACAGCATGTTTAAACAGGCTAGCAATACTGTATTTTAATGTGCTAACAACAAAACACACCACTATAATTAAAACATGCTTGCTACTAGCTATTATCATGCTTATAATTATACAACAATTAATGCTAATGGAATGTTAATTCATGTTCACAATTTACCAACAACATGCTAATGTTAGCTAAAACTTCTTAACAACATACTAAATCGTGCAATCTACATTTTACACATGCTAAGAGCATTTAGACACGCTGAAAACATGTTTAAACATGCTAGAAATACTGTGTTATGCTAACAACATTAGAACATGCCACTATAGTTAAAAGACGTTAGCTTCTTGTGTTATCATCATGCTAACAATCATACAACAGTTCATGCTGGTGGCTTGCATCAACTTGCTAGCAACATGCTAATGTTAATAGCATGTTAGTAATCAGAATCAGAATCAGAATCAGAATCAGAATCAGTTTTATTGCCAAGTGTGCTTCACACACACACAAGGAATTTGCTTTGGCTACAGAAGCTTCCAGTGTACATAAAGTGACAAGTGACAACACAGAATAAATATAATAAAAGAAGACAATAGACATTAAACAGAGATGCAGTCCAACGATCTGGATGTTGAAATGTATGTACAGATTTGTTATAAATATACAGGTTATAAGGTGCTGTGTGCAAAAGAGTAAGTATTGCATTATATATTGTTATAAGGTGCTGTGTACAAATGTGTAAGGAAAAGTATTGCATTGTATATTATTATAAGGTGCTGTGTACAAGTGCGTGTGAGAAAGTATTGCACATTTATTGCACGATAGGAGAAATATTAACTGTTCATGAGGTAGATGGCCTGAGGAAAGAAACTTTTCCTGTGTCTGGCAGTTTTTGTGCTCGGTGCTCTGTAGCGCCGGCCAGACGGTAACAGTTCAAACAGGAAGTGTGCTGGGTGCGAGGCGTCCAGGGTGATTTTGCGAGCCCTTTTACTCACTGTGGAAGAGTACAGTTCTTGAATTGTAGGAAGGGTAGTGCCAGTGATTCGTTCAGCAGTCTGGACTATTCGCTGTAGTCTACGGAGGTCAGATTTGGCTGCTGAGGCGAACCAGACGGTGATTGAAGTGCAGAGGATGGACTGGATGACAGCTGAGTAGAACTGCACGAGCAGCTCCTGTGGCAGGTTGAACTTCCTCAGCTGACGGAGGAAGTACAGTCTCTGCTGGGCTTTCTTTACAATAGAGTCTATGTGAGTGTCCCACTTCAGATCCTGAGAGATGGTGGTGCCCAGGAACCTGAATGACTCCACTGCAGCCACAGTGCTGTCCATGATGGTGAGCGGGGGGAGTGCAGGGGGGTTTCTCCTGAAGTCCACTATCATCTCCACCGTTTTGAGCGTGTTCAGCTCCAGGTTGTTGTAACTGCACCATAAAGCTAGCCGCTCCACCTCCTGTCTGTATGCAGACTTGTCACCGTTCCGGATGAGGCCGATAACAGTAGTGTCGTCCGCAAACTTTAGGAGCTTGACGGAGGGATCTTTTGCGGTGCAGTCGTTGGTGTACAGGGAGAAGAGCAGTGGGGAGAGAACACATCCTTGGGGGGCACCAGTACTGATGGTGCGGCTGTCAGACGTGATTTTGCCCATTCTGACTAGCTGTTGTCTATCTGTCAGAAAGCTGGTGATCCACTGACAGACAGAGCTAGGAACAGAGAGCTGGGTCAGTTTGTGCTCGAGCAGTGATGGGACGATGGTGTTGAAGGCAGAGCTGAAGTCCACAAACAAAATCCTTGCATAGTTCCCTGGTTTGTCCAGATGTTGTAGGGTATAATGCAGTCCCATGTTGACTGCATCATCCACAGACCGGTTTGCTCTGTAGGCAAACTGCAGGGGGTCCAGCAAAGGTCCGGTGATGTCTTTCAGATATGCTAGAACCAGTCTTTCAAATGACTTCATGACCACAGATGTTAAGGCGACAGGTCTGTAGTCGTTGAGCCCGGTGATCTTTTGTTTCTTCTGGATTGGGATGATGGTGGAGCGTTTGAAGCAGGATGGAACTATGCGCTGTTCCAGTGATCTGTTGAAGATCTGCGAGAAAATGGGGGCCAGCTGGTCAGCACAGGTTCTCAGACAGGCTGGTGAGACACCGTCTGGGCCTGGCGCTTTCCTTCTCTTCTGCTTACTGAAGACCTGACGCACATTATCCTCACTGATCTGAAGATCAGGGGGGGAGAGGGAGATGTCTGTAGGTGTTGATGGCTGTGTAGAAAGATGGTCAGGGCGGTTGTGGCTGGAGGTGGGTAGAGGTGTTAATTGCTGTGTAGAGGGTGTCTGGTCGAAGGTGTCGAATCTGCAGTAGAACGTGTTCAGGTCGTTAGCGAGAAGTTTACTGCCATCGATACTGGGGGGAGATGATTTGTAATTCGTGATGGTTCGCAGACCAGTCCACACTGATGCAGGGTCGTTAGCAGAAAACTGGTTTTCCAGCTTTTTTGCATAGTTCTTTTTAGCTAGACCAATCTCCTTTGTTAAAATGTTCCTGGTCTTGTTGTAGAGAATCCTGTCCCCACTCCTGTAGGCATCCTCTTTGATCTGACGAAGCTGTCTAAGTTTTGGTGTGAACCATGGTTTATCATTGTTAAATGATAAGTAGGTCCTGGTTGGGATGCATAACTCCTCACAGAAACTAATGTATGATGTTACAGTCTCTGTGAGCTCATCCAGGTCATTGGTTGCAGCTTCGAAAACACTCCAGTCAGTGCATTCAAAACAAGCTTGTAAGGCCTGCTCTGTGTCGTTGGTCCATCTCTTAACAGTCCTTAATACTGGCTTAGTAGTTTTAAGTTTTTGCCTGTAAGTTGGTATAAGATGAACCAGGCAGTGATCAGAGAGTCCTAGAGCTGCTCTGGCCACGGAGCGATATGCATCTTTTATTGTTGTGTAGCAATGGTCCAGAATGTTATTGTCTCTGGTAGGGCATGTAATGTGCTGTCTGAATTTGGGCAGCTCATGTGTGAGTTTTGCCTGGTTAAAGTCCCCAAGAATGATAAAAACAGAGTCTGGGTGTTTTTGTTCTGTCTCTGTGATTAAATCAGCCAGCAGTGAAAGAGCAGTACTCACGGTCGCGTGCGGTGGGATGTAAACACTGGCCAGGATAAACGAGGAAAACTCCCGCGGCGAGTAGAACGGCTTACAGTTAATGAAAAGCACTTCCACGTCAGGACAGCACATCTTCTTTAACACACTTACATCCGTACACCACCTCCTGTTAATGTAAAAGCATGTCCCTCCACCGCGCGTTTTCCCCGTTGCCTCCGTGTCGCGATCTGCTCTGTACAGCTGGAAGTCCGGTAGTTGTAATGCGCTGTCCGGAATGGCTTCGTTTAGCCACGTTTCTGTGAAGCACAGCGCAGCAGAGCTGTTAAAGTCCTTATTTATGCGTGTGAGCAGAAGTAATTCCTCCAATTTGTTAGGAAGAGAGCGGAGATTCGCGAGATGAATGCTAGGAAGCGGCATTCTGAAACCGCGCAGTCTGTTTTTGATGAGCGCGCCGGCACGCTTTCCCCGTCTCCGCGTCTTGTAAAGTTTCCATAGAGACGCGGCTCCGCCAAGGACAACGCTCTGCAAAACGCCGGAGAAGTCAAGAACCGGCTGGTGATCAATTGGTGTGCACTGCAGAATGTTCAGCAGCTCATCCCTGGTATAACTGATCACGTTGGATGAACACAAAACAGGAAAAACAAACAAAAACATTGCAACAGCTGGAGAGCTTCGCACCGAGGCTGCCATTCTTCGGCGCCTTCCGATGACTGTGTCGTACTGTAATACTGTATGTTAATGTGCTAACATCATTAAAACACACCACTATAATTCAGACGTTAGCTACATGTGCTATTATCATGATAAAAATATAGAATAATTCATGCTAACGGCATGATAATTCCTGTTGACAACGTACTAGGAACATGCTAACGTTCGTAGCATACTAAATCACACTATCTACGTTTTAAACATGCTAATGAAATTCTAAACATGCTAACGATACTGTACGTTAATGTGCTAATAACATTAAAAGGCACCACTATAATCCAAACATCCTAGCTACTTGTACTGCTGGGCTATTATCATGCTAATAATTATTTAACAATTCATGCTAATGGCTTGCTAATTCATGTTCACAACATGCGATCAGCATGCTAATGTTAGCTAAAACTTGTTAGCAACATACTGAATCACTATAGCCACATGTCAAACATGCCAAGAACATTATAAACATGCTAACAACATGTTTAAACATGCTAGCAATACTGTATTTTAATGTGCTAACAACATTAGAAACATACCACTGTAATTAAAAGATGCTAGCTACTTGCTAAAAGATGCTATGGCCTTAACACCCTCAAATTACATCACATTTATTCAGAATTTACTAATTGCCTATTGTTTTATAATGATTACGACTATTATTAGTATTATTATTATTATTATTATTATTATTATTATTATTAGTATTAGTATTGGTGGCATTTTATTTTTGTCTAGCAGTATTTTCACTGCTTTTTGTGATGCCATCAATAGCATTTCACAGCATTATTCTCATAATCAATTCTGAAGGCATTGCAAAAACTATCCTCACTGAACATCAAGCAGCTCTCGGTTCACTTGTGATCATATTTAATATTGGGTATTAAGAGATTTAAAGAGACAGTCACTTTGAGAGACATCTGGGAAACGGCGGAGGGGAATTACTCTAGAGTTTTGTTGCTTGTAAAAACTGTGCCATTATAGACTATGACAAGCATCCCTGAAAAAAACATCAGAAAGCTGTTTGATTCCATAAAGACACTTTTACGAAACCTCCCTGAAGATGCTTTAATTTGTATTTTACTTTCTGTCTTGAGTTTTTGCATAAACTCTGCTCCAAATAGCAGCAATTTCCAAGCTTTTTACTTGCTTCTGTTTTGTTTGCCTGCTGCGATTGCTAGAAGAACAATGCAAATATTAGACTTCATTTATAAGCTGATTTGTCTCTAAACCAGAATACATGGATGCAATTTAAGACCTATTTTCCGTCGTTACTTTTACATTGCCGTATGCAAATGATTGTAAACATCGGCTCCAACTCATTAAACTCACTGTAAGTAGAAATGAAATCCATTAAAATATTCCTCTCTAACTTAAACTCTTTTGCCTTAAGTGAGTCTTTCTGCTCTCGCTGGCTGCTTTTTTTTTTTCTTTACGCGTACCGACAGACTCTTTTCTAGTGAGGAAAAGCCCTTAAATCTATATCTAATTATGGTAGCCCCCTTCGGAAAACGTGTTTTTGCTGAAAAACTTTCTTCAATGTGCAAGGGAGAGATTAAAGGAAATAGACATTTATTTCAGACATTTCTGTAGTTTATTGTGTTTCCTCAAGGGCATGATAAGTTTATATGGCGTCTACTGGTGTCATTTTAACACAAAGTTACTTTTGGATTTTTATATTTTTTTAAGAAAGTGTCACATTTAGAAAAAAGCCACTGTCTGAACTTCACATTTGATTTCTTTCTTCACAACTGACAGTTGATAAGTTTGATTTGCAGTTGAATTAACATCATAAATGATATATTTTAGCCATTTAATCTTCAAAATAAATCTGAGACATCATTTGATGGTATTTGCTAGAAAATGAATCATCACAATTTTTATCTTATAGGCCTACACTACATTAATTTAACATTAATAAAGACAGAATCCCTTTTAGATGTTGTTTAATAGTTTTTTTTTTTTTTTTACTAAATGTGCTAGTGCTACATGCTACATGCTACATGCTAGACTAGTGACTTGCCACACATGTTAGAGATGAAATATAGCATAAGATCGCTAGCAAGCTTCAGTAAACTGCAAAACCATGCAATAAACATGTTGAATTACTGTATGTTAGCTGTTTGCTAAAGGATGTTAGCGACATCTTCAATGATGTTTGCATCTACTACATGCTAGAAAGTTACTTGGTTATTTAAGCAACTCTTTTAAACAGGCTAACATGTTTTTCAGAACATGCTAGAACACGTGCTCTGCTAGCTTGTTACATGAAAGTACACTAACCGGCCACTTTATTAGGTACACCTTACTAGTACCATGTTGGACCTCGTTTTGCCTTCAGAACTGCCTTAATCCTTCGTGGTGTAGATTCAACAAGGTACTGGAAATATTCCGCAGAGATTTTGGTCCATATTGACATGATAGCATCATGCAGTTGCTGCAGATTTGTAAGCTGCACATCCAGTCTGAGATCATTCGTGATTTATGACATGGTGCGTTATCCTGCTGGATGTAGCCATCAGAAGAGGGCTACACTGTGGTCATAAAGAGATGGACATAGTCAGCAACAATACTCATGTAGTGCTGTGGTGTGGACACAATGCTCAATTGGTACTAATGGCCCCACAGTGTGCCAAGAAAACATCCCTCACACCATTACACCACCACCACCAGTTTGAACCATTGATAGGTAGGATGGATGTATGCTTTCATGTTGTTGGCACCAAATTCTGACCCTACCATCCGAATGTTGCAGCAGAAATCGAGACCCATCAGAACAGGCAACTTTTTTCCCATCTTCTATTGTCAAATTTTGGTGAGCCTGTGCGAATTGTAGCCTCAATTCCCTGTTCTTAGATATCAGGGGTGGCACCGGTGTGGTCTTCTGCTGCTGTCGCCCATCTGCCTCAAGGTTGGACATGTTATGCATTCAGAGATGCTCTTCTGCAAACCTCGAGTTACTGTTGCTATCAGCTCGAACCAGTCTGGCCATTCTCCTCTGACCTCTGGCATCAACAAGGCATTTGCGCCCACAGTGACAGAACTGCCACTCACTGGATATTTTCTCTTTTTCGTACCATTCTCTGTAAACCCTGGAGATGGTTGTGCATGGAAATCTTAGTAGATCAGCAGTTTCTGAAATACTCAGACCAGCCTGTCTGGGACCAACAACCCTGCTACGTTCAAAGTCACAAAGTCAATTAAATAAACTTTCTTCCTCGTTCTGTTGCTTAGTTTAAACTGCAGCAGATCATCTTGACCATGTCTACATGCCTAAATGCATTGAGTTGCTGCCATGTGATTGGCTGATTAGAAAAAGTGGCTGGTGAGTGTACATCTTAGCAATGTATTAACATGCTAGCAATGTTAAACCATGTTAGCAGTGTGTTAAAGCTTGAAATGTACTAAAACATGCTATATAGCCATAAACACTTGCCAGTCCAATTTTTTTTTGTTCCAGTTATTTTTACTGAACATTAGCTTTTACAAAATAACCTAACATTATTTTTTAGCCAAATATAAAAAAAAGTTACAGTTTTACCACAAATTGTTCCTTACTTTCGCCTAATAAGTCTTAAATGTTTGCAGTATAACTAATATACTAAAATGCTTATTTTAAATAAACCGTTTAAACACATAATTATGGAACTATTTGAAGGAAAATGGCTCAATACATGCTTTTTTTCCATTTTTGTTATGGTCTATATCTAATATTAATGAGTTAGCCAGGTTATTGTATAACTAAATAATTTAATAATTTAATAATTAATATTTTTAGTCAGTTTGACTGATGTAAGTTCACATGACTATAGAAGTTCCATTGATTCATTCATTTTAGTCCCTTTATTAATCTGGGGTCACCGCTGCGGAATGAACCACCAACTTTTCCAGCATATGTTTTACGCAGCAGATGCCCTTCCAGCTGCAACCCATCTCTGGGAAACATCCAGACACACTCATTCACACTCATACACTACAGACAATTTAGCCTACCCAATTCACCTATACTTGTGGGGGAAACCGGAGCACCCGGAGGAAACCCACGCAACTACGGGGAGAACATGCAAACTCCACACAGAAATGCCAAATGACCCAGTCGGGGCTTGAACCAGCAACCTTCTTGCTGTGAGGTGAACGTGCTACCAACTACGCCACCGTGGCTCCCTCCATTGATTCAACTAAAAACAAAAATAAAAGGCATCTAGAAGTTTTTCTAGTTCATGCTATTAAAGGACAGAACGCTTGTTTATGTCTTGTTTTATGGCTCTTTCTACGAAGTCAACATCTTGATGAGAGCATTGTGGGTTTATTGCTGGCCACGGTGGACTGTAAACTTTATTTTGGGTTTATTCATTCAATCTCATTATCACCTGAAATTTGCTCTGGGGATTTGATCGTCATGTTTTATTATAAATTTATTATTTTTTGCATTTTCCTTTTTCACATTAGGATAAATGCCTTGTTATTGTTGTTTATCTGCAACAAAGAACATACAAACAACCTAGAAAATTAGCTAGTTAGCATCATACAGGGCAAGAAGATGATGCACCATAGGTTTTGGTCCTGAAAAAACAGCAATTATTGCTGCCTACGGTTGATGACTGAATATTATTTCATCACATCATTTTATACGTGTAAAAGTAATAGCTGATAGATTTGCTTATCAGTTATTTGTTGAAAATGACAATGCATTATTTGCTAAATGATAGGCTTCTTCACAATGAGTAAATACTGCTGAAATTGAATATTTTACTCCATAAAGGACTTTATTATATTATATTATATTATATTATATTATATTATATTATATTATATTATATTATATTATATTATATTATATTATATTATATTATTGTTTTGTATTCCAGAAAGAAAGTATTTGAAGACCTCAAGCGAGTCATTTGTCCTGAGGACATGATCAACAAGGTTGTTTTTGACATGGACGATCCCAGGTAAGCTTTTCCTCTTTTCGGCTAAAGCATTTTTTCATTAGATCCTCAAACCAGTGGCATGGGAAGCGTTTTGATTGTGCGCTGATATATGAAGCCTATTAAGGGCCTTTGATGGATCATAATGGATCTTTCACAGAGGCACGCTGAATTGACACCATGTCGACAATCAGAACATGAAGAATCTTTTATTATTATTATTTTTTATTTTTATTTTTATGAAAGCTATGCAATACATAAAAAATACGAATAAAAAATATGTACTACATGTATACACACGTTTATACAAATTCTTCTTTATACTGTTTTTTTCTTTATTTGTTATTATTCCTTACTGCCTTCCTTTCCGATTTCACTCCTTCTTTATTTATTTTTTAATCTTCCTTCCTTCCTTTCTTCCTTTATCCCTTCCTTCCTTCCTTCTCATTTCACCCCTTCCTTCCTTCACTCCCCATTTCACTCCCTTTTTTATTGTTTAATCTTCCTTCCTTCCTTCCTTCCTTCCTTCCTTCCTTCCTTCCTTCCTTC
>CAIGQQ010002602.1:2256059-2271406 GCA_903798035.1 Danio albolineatus
ATGTTATGTTATGTTATGTTATGTTATGTTATGTTATGTTATGTTATACAGTAATTTATTAAGCAAATATTATAATATTGATATTGTAATTTTTAAAATACCACGGTGGCGTAGTGAGTAGCACGTTCGCCTCACCGCAAGAAGGTCGCTGGTTCGATCTCCGGCTGGGCCAGTTGGCATTTCTGTGTGGAGTTTGCATGTTCTCCCCGTGGTTGCGTGGGTTTCCCACAGTCCAAAGATATGCGGTACAGGTGAATTTGGTAGGTTAAATTGTCCATAGTGTATGTGTGTGAATGAGAATGTATGGATGTGTTTACCAGAGATGGGTTGTGGCTGGAAGGGCATCCTCTGCATAAAACAAATGCTGGATAAGTTGGCGGTTCATTCCGCTGTGGCGACCCCGGATTAATAAAGGGACTAAGCCGAAAAGAAAATGAATGAATGATAAATATTATATTTGTTGTTTTTTGTATTATTTTTATTATTATTTTTGTGTTATTTTATTATAATATAGAAATTTAAATCCGTATTCTATTTGTTAGTTTTTTTCTATGTTAATTATTAATTGTGTTTATTATATTAAATTTGAAATTATTGCACATAAAAACAGTCAATTTTAGACCAAACCACCATTTTATTTAAAGACGACTAAAGTACTATCCATCTCAACCATTTTACCTTTCCAGCAATTTACTTAACAGCCCATGTCTATTTTTATAGGTATGTTGAAGTCATACACAACAACAATAAATACCAACACATAAAATCAACATTACGAGTCCAAATGAACAATACAGTTATAAAAGCAGGTAATGTTGCCGTAAAATACAGACGACCTCATTGTAAAAACCGGAATGACCTCATTATAAAAACACAGACACATCCTCTTGAGTCTCCCCGCACATCGCTTTTGGCCAAACTGTCACGCTAAACGGGATTACGCTTGATAATTAACAACCCAAGAAATGAGCACGAGCGATATTCCTGTGAAACACTTTTAATTAATAAAGGGCTAAATTAAAAGCTGCATTTTCATAAGCTTTTTTTTGCGGGGCAAATTCGTCTCATGATTACAAACGGACAAGTGTGATATGTTCTAATTGGACCTGATTTGCATATACAGGAAAGGATTACAAAGATTGCTTTTGATAGCTTAAGGCTGCCTTTGTGCTTCACCATCAAGAGGAGGAGACTTTTTTTATTCCTGGGTATGTGTTTGATGAAGGATGTTAAAAATATATCACACAGTTGAGTTTTAAATTGTATGACCAGAAAGTGTGTGTGATTCTGGCTTCTTAATGTGTAGGGCTTTGTTGAAACTCAGTAGTGGTAGATGAAGATTAGATAAGGGTGTAGATGTACTTTATTTAATGTGTAATGCGACACATTAATTTATTTAAGTGTTGCGATCTAAGTTTGGACCTAAAATCTGAGTCTTTTGAGATTTTTAGAAAGGTTTTGTCAGGGTTCTGCCACTCCAGTCTTGTAAATTATTGTTTTGATGGCAGAGTCCAGACACTAGTTCTGTCTTGTCCTGTATGTTGTGCTCGGCTTGAGTTTTCTCGGGTTGAGCACTCATTTAGTCATTGTCTCTGTATGAGTGCCGTCAGGATCCATGCTTAGGCTATATGCCAGCCTGCCCAGCCTAGTTTGTTTTGATCTTACATTTGTTTTATTAATGTTTTCCCCCTCGGGGTAGTTTATTTTCTTGTTTATTTTATTTTACTATTAACAAATACCCATTTTCTCTGCATTTGAGGTCTCACTCCCTTTCCCTACAACGAACCGTGACAGGTTTAATGTTAGTGGTAAGGCCTGGTTTTACATTTGCAGATGTTTCATTCACCGCGGTGTGTGAGTTTTGGTAAATCTGATTCTAAATGTGTGAATTAAACTTAATTTTAAAAGTCTGGGTGGAAGTTTGGTTTTATGTCTGCAGACATTTTCAAATGTTTAAAATCAGCTATAATTTTTAAATGTGTGGGTATAAGTCGGAGTTTAAGTCTGTTTCTGCATCTGAAAATGTGTTTTAAAATGTGTTTGAATTATGTAAAATTAGCGTAAGTTTTTCGTAGACATAGAGAACATAGAGCACCACATCACTTGCTCTAGTTTACTCATGGGATGTTTTTCTCCTCATGTGAATTTCCCACTTGAGTTCAACTATTTGAACATGCGCTGCACATGCGATTGAGGTGAATTTTGTGCATTTGTGGCAAATGCATTGTGCATTCCACATCACAAATGATAAATCGCTGAAAAGTTGCCTCTATTTGAATGTTTGCATTGACTTTGTATGTTCTTCGCGTAAATACTTAATATTTAAGTCCTGGGTCTAAGTCTTTCATAAGTTTGGGTTTAAGTTTGGTTTTATATTTGAGCAAAAATATTTTAATTTTGTAAAACTAGCAATTTTTTTTAAAGATTTATGTTTGGCCTGTTGGGCTTAGATTAGATAGAACAGTAATCTATGGAGCTAATAATATACCTAAGCAATCTGAATTTAAATTGTGTTATTTGAAGATTTGACTATTGTAATCTGAAATCTTTTTATATGTCGTTAAAAATGTTGAATTTGATTTTTTTTTTTTTTTAACTAAAATATTGAACATCTGAAATTTAAGACAACTGAATGTTTCAAGGCTGATTTTCTAGACGTATTTTTAAACCTTCACACTTTTAGTGTTTTGAGGGATAAAGAGCTGATTCTGACCTTTACTGTAACATCTGATGGGTTATTTCAACAGACACAGGGCTCTTACACCTTTTCCAAAGCCCAATTTTTCAAACTGTCCCAGCATTTTACAACTGTGGTAAATGACCTATTTGCATGCACACACATCTTTATCAAATTATATAAGATGCTATTTGTTACAATATTCTATAGTACAGCATAGCATATAGAACAGTATTCTAAAGAAAGTTTTAATGTTTGCCCAAAACCTATTATCAACACTGAAATGCTGTATCTATTTATATCTAAGATGTCATATTTAACTGTACACTTATATTTATTTGAATGATCTGATTTTTCCATATATTTCAAAATATTACATTATTTTTGGCTAAAATACATTGAAACCAAAAGGTTTAATTGGCCAAATCTCTCTCTCTCTGTCACTGAATTGTTCATTCAGATTAATTTGAATCAGTTCATTTATAAATGAATTAACTGACTCACTATGTATGACTCGCTCAAAGATTTCTCATTAACCTCATTTGTTACGTGCTTAAAACTTTGTTTTAAGACCCCCAGACCCCCCAGCCACGTAATTCACTCCCTGTAATTGGTCCATAACCATGAATCAAGCATCGTCTGCTCTTCCCTGTTGATCACCCCTGACCTACTTTCTGCTAAATCTGAATTTCACGATCTGAATTTCTGGTTTTGAATTTTAGAATATTGAATTCAGTTGTCTTAAATTTCAGATGTTCAATATTCAAGTTTGGAAATTTCGAATTTCAAAATATTAAATTCAAATTCAGTATTTATAAATTAAAATTTTTATAAATTCAAATTCAATAAATTCAAATTCAGAACATCAAATTCAATATCCTAAAATTTAAAACTACAAATTCAAAATAGGAAATTTTAATTCAAAACAATTATAACAGCATATAAAAAAATCTGATTTATTATATTACAGTTGTCAAAAATTCTTGACAAAATTCCAATTCAGTTTTTGTTTTGGCATAGTATTAGCTCCATAGTAATCAGACAGGAAGCAAAGTGGGTGAGAGAGAGGGGCGTATGGTCAGGAAATTTCCCTTGAGCCAGGATTTGAACTTGGGACGCCCTGAAGTGTTACCGCACCATATATTGGCGTGCTAACCACGAGGCTATTGCGCAAAACTAACACATTTTTAAAACTAGATGTGTAAGTCTAGATCTAAATGTCATTGCACAGTGAACTTGAAATTTTTTCACAAATTAAAAACATAGATACCACAGTAATTCACATTGTCTCAGTCAAATCATAATCACATATTGTGTCAAAGCCACCATACATGTGAAAGCCAGCATCTAGAATTTAGACATTTTACAGGATGTAGAATTTTATAACCTGGGCTTTAAGTCTGGTTTAAAGTCTGTAGACATTTTAATATGGAACATTAGGTAACACTTTATTTCGATGGTCCATTTGAGTATTAGTAGACTGTCTGCTTAATATCTGTTGATACAGACATTCAACAGACATTTAACTGACTATAAGAAACTTTGCATGTACATGTCAACACATACTCACCCTACCCCTAACCCCAACCTAACAGTCTACTTATAATCTAATGAGAATTAGTTGCAATGTAACTTAAATTCAACAAACGGACCATCAAGATAAAGTGTGACCGAACATTAATATAGTTTCACAGAAGTTAGTGTAAATCTAACGCTATAGTTTTTTTAAGTCTGCATATGTTAAGTTTGGAAAACTGGTTTAATTTTAGGATTTGTTATGATTTCGGTAAGGGCTTAAGTTTGGTTTTAAATCAGCAAGCAACTTCATTTTATGAAGTATATGTTTGGGTCTGAGTCTGAGTCTGGGTATGAGTTATAAAATGTGTGATGTCCTTAAATGTAGAAATGTAAAAGTCCAAGTCTAAGTTGATGCAGTTATTTTTAAATTGCGTACAATATGAAAATGACAAGTCTATGTTTGGATCTACGTCTGATTTTAAGGCTAAACTCACTTTAATGCAGCTTAACGCATCATATAGTCTAAATTAGGGTGAAGGAAGTCGGGAGTCTACTCTGTACAGACACTCAAGAGAGAAAAGTGCTCAAGTTTAGGTCTAAGTCCAAGAGGGCCATGTACACCTTATAAATCTGAGGTCTGGGAAACATTTCATACTCCTGCGAATCTTTATGGAAATCACAAACACTCAAGGAACCCATGAAACCTGTATTTTTTCACCACATAATGTGCTGTATTATAAACCCCACTTTCAAAAGCCTTTCCTTTGAACGTCTTAAGTGGCGTTCAACAGAGGCACATAAACCTGGCTATTTAAACCCGCACACACACACACAAATATGAGATAAACCAGCGTGTTTTCAGGCGATGTCAGTGGGAGGCGAGTTTGCTCAGATAGCAGCAGCAGAAGAGACAAAGACACAAAAGGCAGTTTTTTTTGCCCTCTCATCTTTCGTGTTGCTTTATATTTTCAGTTCTCTTGCTCTCTCTGCATACCGTTTGTGTTGAAGTCAACTGTGTGCCAACGACTCCTCCGTGAAAAGGCCGGCTCTTAAAGGATTGGGCTGTACTCTTCCCACTGGGAGCGTAGGAAGACTAGCGGCAAAAAAGATCTAACGGAAGACTCCATTCTCTCGTAGCTTCACGAAATACTCCTACGTCTTTGTACGATCACTATGTGTGTGTGTGCCAAACAACGTTTATGTTATTGGGCATTGAGCTGTGTAAATGGGATCAAGGCGTAAATAGACGTGGAATGGATATGTGAAGGTTTCTTTTTCACAGACGGACAAAAATAGCTGATTGAGCTTTATTTGCACTCTGCAGTTTGTTGAGCAGAGGACATTCGTTTGTTTTAAGGGATAAAAATTGATTTTAATTGGAAGGATAAATTGGATTGGGGGAATTGGGGGGGGGGTTAAATGGGACATATTATGAAAATCTGACTTTATCAGTGTTTAAGTGTTATAATCGGGTCCCCGGTGCGTTCATCAAGCCAAAAGGTGAAAAAAAGGACAATCCAGTCTCTTTGTTTTGGTCTGAGTTTTTAGCATGTGGGAAAATGTGCCGTTCAGGTTTCACTCCTAAACATAGGAAGGAGATCTTATTATACTAAGGGGCTGTTGAATGCTTCATTCTGATTGGATGAAGAACATTCGAAGACGCTCAGACAAAATAGTTCCAGGGACTGTTGATTGCACAACAGTTTCATATAACTATGCTGAGTGATTTCAGATGTTTCACAGCAGTCAAAATTTACATCAAAACAAAAGAGACTGCTTTGGATGAGATGCATTAAAAACTAGTCCTACATACTGAAGCTTTTTGATATCATAAACCAGGCCAATGCCTTTAAGCATGGTAATTGTGGTGGAATAATTGACTCTGGTCTGTTGAGTTGTTAGAAAATAATGCACAATCGAGGTGGTGATGTGGTCAAGACACAAAATGTGGAATTATTATTTTATTTTTTTCTAATGATTGAATAGTCATATACTGTACTTCTTACTCAGGGGCCAATCACACTGAAGTTTCTAAAAATGAAAGGCACACCAAAACAGTTTGAGGCAAGTTGTTTCACTCAATGGACATACTGTCACTCAGCCTTTCCAAACTTATTTTGATCTCAAGCGAAAATCAAAAGAGAGCTTTGTCTGAAGTTTATCAAGGCCTTTAGGACTGCAGGATACTGGGAAAATATGCAATATGCGATATTGTTATTGAGTTGATATATTGTTGTTGAGTTTTGCGATAACAATATTTATTACAATATAACTAATTCACAAAATGCTGTTTTAACAGCAATTTAAAAAATAATATGATTTGATCATAGAAATATAAAATTACTTATTTTTCTAAGCTAATTAAAAAAAAACTATGTCAAGATGCAGACATTAAGACTGTAAACACCAGGAATGACTGAAAAACGCAGCGAAAATTCAAATTATTTTTAGGCATTAGAATTTTCTTTAAGCTCTAGATTCACCTACTGTAGTATCACCAACTGGAGAGGTGAGGATGAACATAGTAAAGGGGTATTTCCAAACCACTACCAGTGTGCAGCATCCACTTGGATGATGCGAAGGCAGCCACAGTACAATGGTGACAGTGCGCTCCCCACACACCAGCTTTTGGTGGAGTTAAGAGACAGTGATAGAGCCAATTCTGTAGATGGGGATGAGTGGGAGGCCATGATTGGTAATGGCCAATGGAGGTAATTTGGCCAGGACACCGGGGTTACACCCTTACTGTTTACGAGAAGTGCCATGGGATTTTTAATGACAACAGAGAGTCTGGACCTCGGTTTAACGATTCATCCGAAAGACGGGTTACAGGTTCAAACATAAAACAAACTGTATGCTAGAATAGATGGCGGTTAATTTTGCTGTGGTGACCCCTGATAAATAAGAGACTATGCCGAAGAAAAACTAATAAATGAATGAATGTGCAGTCCTACTGAAATTTTAGAACTGTCTCTTAACTTTTCTTACTAGTAAATGTTGGAATCCAAGAATACAAATTTTTTATTTACTGTGTAGCCAGGTGACAGACTTTATTTAATGTTTTCTTTGAAGATATACCTAAAAAGATAATACTAATAGTGTAATGTTTATTTTGCAAAAGCCAGCACATCTGAACAGTGCAGTAACTCCTGATAGTCAATGAGTTTAATCACCTTTACTCCACAACTACATAAATATATCCATTCGCTGTTCAGAAACCCTGGTTGAGTCTAGAAGTTAAGACATCTTGTACGACAGTTGTTATACAATCATTGTCTGTCTGTGGTTTGAACATGTCAGCCTTTAATGTTTCTACTTCAGAAATACCTTTGGACGTTTAGGCTGTATGAGATTTGCTTGTTTAGTTGCCAAGTAAAGGCTCCGCCCTATTTTGAAAATCAGCAGCTCATTTGCATTTAAAGAGACATTTAAAGAGACAAGCGCACAGAAAACGAAATAGATGTAAATTTGACAAGCTGTAACATGATCTGTGGACTTTTTTTGTCTTAAACTCTGGAGAAAACATTTATCTGACATCTTATGAAAATGGGCATACTATGTCTCCTTTAAGCAGTGAGGACGAGCAGCAGACATCATCATCTGAATGCATTGAGGCCCTGGAGTCTCTGATTCCGACTTGAATTGGAATTTAAATTATCTCTGTTTTTTGCTGAACCGTAGCAGCCGCTCTTGAAGGGAATTGAGCACTGCACATGAAGCCGATGATATTTATCAAGCATATTTTTTACTTTTGTTAGAGATGCTATGCTTTTTCTCTGTATTTTTTTTGATATGGTCTAGCATTTTCACTACTTAAAGTGCATTGTCTAATGCAGCAGTTGCAGGTCAATATTGTGAAACTTATGTGATTATAGTTTTATTGTTTTGTGTATATATCTAAAATAAAAAAGATAAATATATCTATATTTTTTTATTTAATATGAAAAAATAAAAAATATAGACAGTGTATTAAAATGTATACATCTAAGCATAGAGTATAATTATTAGCATTTTTGTCTGCGGAGTATATATTCTGAGTAGAGGACGAGGCTATTTTTTTTGCACATCATTCACTCATAAGAAACTAATAGAAAGAGGGGTGTGGTTACAAAAAATGGAACATCAACAGTAGGACCGCTACTCCAAATGCGCAAGCAAATGGTCATATTTTGATTACCAAAGCAAAAAAAAAAAAAAAAATTCAGTTACACAGCACTCACTTTTGGGGATTTACAGTACACCTACCTAGCTTTACAGTACTAAAAGGGGAAATGTCATGCTCAAAAATATAAAAAGTTATACATTATGAAATCATGAGGAAAAAAATGTATTGTGTTCAATATTTGTTTTTCCATATACAAACACAGGAAAACATTAATGTAATGTCCTAGAAAAAATAAGACTTGAAAGCCAAGTGTTTCATAAGTTTGTATTTCAAATTTGATTAAGATAGCATGCAAAATGAGATTTCTGTAAAAAGTTTTCCAAGACTATATCGGTGTCCTTCTTTCCCTCACAGTCAGAGGCACTTACTCAAAAATGACCATCCCAAACTAAAACATTAACAGTTGCTGAATGATTTGGTCTACATTCACAGTTCATGTATTTTTGGAAAGAAGACACTCTGGGCTTTATTTTCCATTATCTAGAGTTTATAATGCTCAAAATGAAAAAAGTAAATCGATGCTTAAGTAATGTAATAAAAAAAAATACACTGGACTAAACATTTAATATTTCATAAACAAATATATTAAATTAGTCCTGAAGCAACACAGCAAAGTAATAGTTCAAAAGCCACACAGTATATGTTTTGAATTTGATGCCAATATTATACAAAATGAAATGAAATTAAAATCAAATCAAATGAAATTTCTGGAATTATTTTTCTGAGACAATGTCTTGTGATTTTCTCCTGCTCCTTGTTTGGGGAGAAGCAGTCTGATGACCACACAGCTTTCTAACAACTATTTTAGTCTTTTCACATACCACATATTTTTAATTGTGAAATAACAGGCAGAAACATACAGTATGAATGATTTATTAGAGCACAAGAAGTGCATTGTGTGAAATAAGTCCAGTGCATGCAACAGTCTTACAATTGTTGTTTTGCTCACTGGCAGAAAGTGCTTGAACATCTTTATTGGAGTTTGCTGCTGCTTGAAATCCACTCCACATCAGAGAGCTCAGATTAATTGTTCATCTAAATAATAACACTGCGCGTTAGTTAAGTGAACCTTGTAAATTTAGATTTCACACAGACTTTTAAGGATTTTTTAAGCAATATAGGGTAACACTTTATTTTGATGGTCCATTTGAATATTAGTTGACTGTCTGCTTAATATCTGTCGATACTGACATTCAACAGACATTTAACTGACTATAAGAAACCTTGCAAGTACATGTTAACTTACACTAACCCTAACCCCAACATAATCTAATGAGAATTAGTTGGCATGTTGATGCAATGTAACCTAAATTCAACAAACAGACCGTCAAAATAAAGTGTGACCCAATATAGCATATTTTAATAATATATAATTTTTATAATAAATGAAATCAAAATGTAACTTACTCCTATAGTGTAAATGAATTTGACCATCCTTATTTCCCAATTTAACTGAATGCAAAATTGTAGAATACACACTATTTGCCATCCATTAATGTTGCTCAAGACAGTAATAATACTATTAAATAATTTTATGGCACAACAAAGAAAAGAACAAAACATTCCAGCCTATTTTTCCAGCCTATTTGGTGAAAGAGCACATAAACAGAGGCCATGCAGAAACTCATTATGAAATTGTCAATACCAGAATCACGCAAATGAGCCGCCCCTTCTGCCGTCTTTTGCCAGGGCCATAATAGTCAAGCTAAATTAAATGTTAATGTGTTTTTGATAAGCTTTGTCCATCTTTTAAACTTGCTTAGCAATATAATTTGCCATCCAGATGAAACTACTCAAGGGACACGTCAACTAAAAATCTGACACGTCGAAATTGCTGTGTAATGTGATATGGGGGTAATGAAATCCGCAGTAGAAGTTACAGATCATGTCATCGATTGCATAATTGTTAAATTAAGCGACATTATGTTTGTACTCTAGATTAGTGGGGTAGTTAACATATATATACAAATATTATTAATTTGAGGCAAAACACTAAAACTATAAGCTCATACACCTGTTAACTTTGATGTTTTTGGCTTATTTTTGGGGTATTTTTCAGTTTAATGTGTAGAAAGTACCCCAAAATACACTTTGAAATGTTTGTTTTGTCGCACCTTTAATTTAGAATTGTATATTTGTATATTTTTTAAAGGCTGTTTTCTCTACAATGACTACTGAGCCATAAAACTCCACTTCTGCAACCCTTACAGACATCAAACTTTACAGCATTCATTTTCAGAAGGTTTTTACAGAGGGATTTATTCATACATCATTTGCCTGACAAAACATTATTGCTAAAAATGAGAAAATCACCAAAATCCCCTCTGTAAAAACCTTTGATTCTAATATGTCAAAACTATAAAACAAATAACAATTTTAATCTTACAAATAGATCCTGACTTCACCCAGTGTGATTTTTGTTCCAGACATGTTAATAATTGCTAATTTGTTCATTATTAATGACAAACATTCCTAATTTGCATATAAACAACTTTTTAAAATCTTGTTATACAAAAAGGGAAGTTTGCAATTCTTAATGTAATCAATAGTGTTTAATTACGACAATAAAGCACTGTAAACCCAGTTTTAAAAGTCAGCTTTATCAAATTAAATGAGTAGTAAACTCAAAATTTACAGAAAGTTAATTCTACTCATTTGAAAAGAGTTATGAACCCAGTGTTGAAGGTAATGAGTTAATTAAAACCTCATTACTTTAACTTAAACAGATTAAGTACGCAGTACTTAACTCAAGTACTTAACTTTTTTAACTCAAGTGGTTTGTAGCAATCGGTTTCCTCAAACGGTCTGAGTTGCCTTAACTTAGATTTTACAGTACTCAGTTGTTTGAGTTCTCTTAATTTATTGGGTTTTACTGTGCCCAAAATGCTTCGTTTACTCAAATGGAATAAGTTCACAGTACTCATTAGGATTAGTTTTTGAACTTAAATGGTTTGTTGCAATCGGTTTCTTCAAATGGTTTGAGTTACCTTAACTTTTTGGGTTTTACAGTGTAACTACTAGTTAGAGTTTTTTTTTTTTTTAACCCAAATTCACCTGCAGTGACTTTCTTAAATTAAGGTATAATTTACCTAAAAATCAAAATTCTCTCATTGTTCACTTGTTACAAACCTGTCTGAGCTTCTTTTTCTGCTGAATACAAAAGATATGCTGGAATCTGGTATCCACTGACTTCCATTGAATTAGTTTTTTCTACTATCAAATTCAATAGTAATGTTTCCACCCAAAGATGCGAATTAAATTGATGTGAAAAACTGGAATATTGCATAAAAGATTTGTGAATAATGCAGCGTTTCAATTCAGTGAATCAAAGAGAGCGACATTCTCACTTCCTGATAAACTGTCACCAAATATCAAAAAGATAAACAGTCTTTGCTGAAGTAGAAGAAGCTGCGGGAGTATTTTTTTTAGAATAAGTGACTTGTGCCTCAAAACACAATGCCGACACGTAATGAGCATGTGGTAGTGTTTTTAAGTGTCTTTGGGAGCGCAGCCACTCAAAGTTCTGGAGATAATAATACTGAACCACTGTGATGGACTTCTAGAATGGCAGAATGACCAGGTGGAAATAGAGAACTAACTGCATAGCTGCTGTTCATAATGTATTTGAACAAGATATATTAATGTCAATGCGAAAATGAAGTACTATAAATGGAAATAGGAGTTATGCATATAAACATACATTTGTTTGGTTATGGTTGTGGCTAGATATCAACTTCTATATAAATGGCCCATCAAACCAGCAACATTCTTGCTGCGAGGTGACAGTCTTAACAACTAAGCCACTGCACCACCCAGCCACATTTATACTGTGCATCAATTAAATAGTTCATCAAAATGTGTGTATTTTGCTATTGACATAAAAGATAATTTCCTCTGACTGGTGTTTGTTTCAGGTAACCGGCCCTATGTGGTTCTGACAGCACGAGTTCATCCAGGAGAGAGTAACGCCAGCTGGGTTCTCAAGGGCACGCTGGAGTTCCTGTGCAGTTCTGATCCAGCGGCAGAGAGTCTGAGAGAGGCTTACATCTTCAAGATCATCCCCATGCTCAACCCGGACGGGGTCATTAATGGCAAGTATGTACAGCACACAGATACATGCACCTTATGCAGACATGCTTTTTGTGTTACTTGAAAAAAAGCTTTGGGGAATTTTGAGACTTGTGTGTTTTGGTTCATTTGCTTGGTTGGTGTCCAGCAGTTTTTGAGTGCAATATTTGGCTTTTTTTTTTTTTTTTAATTGAGGATTGCTGTTTCAGAAAGTTGGTGCTTTTAGGTTGGATTTGCTGCTTTGAAATGAATCCATATAAGGTATTTGTTTTTTATATGTATTGATTGGGGATATGATAAAACTTGAGAACATCAGATTTGAAAAAGCTTTTTTTTTTCTTTTTTTTTTCTTTGTTTTCTTGTAATTTTTTGTTCATTTCTTTATTTTTTGCTAAAACAATGTTCCAGTTTTCACACTGATTTAACAAAATTAAAAATAATTGTAAAAACAGTGACATAGTTTTAGATTATTTAAATAAATTTTTAAGGAGTGATTTTTTGGTGACTGTTGAGAAGATATATGTGTTTTGTCAGAAATGTTAGAGTTTTGGTTTTTCTATTTACTTGAAAATGTTTGTGCTTTTATTGATTTGTTATTTAACAAATATATATATATTTTTTACTTAGACAAATGTTTGAATTTCTTCAAAAATTCTATTTATTTCAAATTCATTGTGTTCTACTCCCATTTATCACATTAATTTAACGAATTACCTTACAAAAGGGGGTACATAAAAAGAAAACACAACACTTAGTCCATTATACATTTTGATATCAGCTCAATATAAATAATCAGTTTTAGATTTAAGTCTGGAACAGAATCAACATGCATAAATTGATAACTGATTTTTTATATTAAGCTGATATCAAAATTTGATTGCTTTCTTCTGTTTTTCCTTCTTTTTCCCTTTTGCTTTCTGTTTACTTTTTAATTTAGAAATTTTAGTGAAATAAACTTTGAGCTTTTACACCGATTTAACGGAAAATTAGCTGTAAAAATGATGGAATGGCTAATTTTAGTAGTTTTTAGATTAATATTATTTTTATTTTTCAGAAGTAATTTTTGTATTTATGACCATATTTTTTGTTGATTTTTGGGAAGATAAATCATGACTTTTTATATTTTATTAGACAAGCATTTCTTCTGACATACAGTATTTTTAAGTATTATAATTTTTTTCCTCTTTAGATTCCTTGTAATTATTTTTTTTCTGTTAACTTTTGTCTGTTAACTGTTAACATTTTTGTGCTTCTATTTATTTGTTACTGAAACAAACTTCCACTTTTCTCACCGATTTAGCTGTAAATGCATTGTAAAAAAAAATGGAATGTTCAACTTCAGTAGTTTTTAGATTAATATTTAAATAGTTTCAGGAGTAATTTTAGTATGTATGATGGTATTTTTTGCCTTTTATTTCAGATTTCAGACTTTTTAGTTATTTGTTTTTATTTATTTATTTATATTTTATTTTTTCCATTAACTTAATTTGGCAAAAAGAAGAAAACATAACATTCTTATTCCATTCAAATTTTTGACATCAGCTAAATGTCGATCCTGTTCCAGATTTTAGTTTGCCATTTAATGATGGATGTATGGAATCATTTTCACCAATGTTTCTGTGACAGGTCACACATCCGTCAAATCATGTCTTTTCAGTCAAAATCCTAAATCCTCCTTTCATAGCTTCAGGTTCCACATGACCTCTCTCCATAATACCAATACAGCAGGTCCAGAATTCAGCACTAGAATATTCATGCTAGCCCTGGGCGTCTATAAGCAGGCTATTTCTCCTTGCCTGAAAGTTCAGTCCACATCTTGTCCAACACATCCACGCACATTAAAACATAACCCCATTTTGCCCTCGGAATCGAGTTCTGAAATGAAAAAAAAAAAAAAAAAAAAAAGACAAATGCCAGCATGTTTTAATCTACCACATCTCCCCTGCTGTTCCCTGCTAGATAGTATTTACATGTGTAAAAGCAATAGAGAGGTCAACTCTGTGCTTATCAATGCTCCATTCACAGTCGGCGGATGATCGATTCTCCTCGCGACCTGTTTTCTTCACCAAGGAAGCCAGGTCTGCGCTTATCTCCAGTGGTGTGTGCTGCGCTATTGATCAGACATGCTAACTGTATTAGAAAAGCTTTAGAGAATGGAGGTGTGAGGCTGTGGGTGGAGAAGATGCTTTTCTGGCCCGGAGAGGATTCGTTCCTTTGGTGACCTCGGGACGAGGGTTCAGACATGATCTCGTGAAGGTGCAGGCTCTGTTTTTGGAGAAAAAGTGATCCGGGTGGGTTTTGTTTGTTACCGTGTGTTACAAAATTGATTTGTGTTATAATTGATTATTGGTAATTGCAAAAATACAAATAAAAATTACAAACGAATTAATAAATAAATAAAAATATGAAATAAATTCAAATTTAAACAATAAATAAATGAATAAATAAATAAATCAAATAATAAAGAAAATAAAAATATTAAATAAATACAAATTTAAATAATAAATAAATGAATAAATAAATAAAATTATAAATAAATACAAATATTAAATAAATACAAATTTAAATAATAAATAAATGAATAAATAAATAAAATATTAAATAAATAAATATTGATAAACATATTTGTGCTAAAATCAAAACAGACTTTATTTTATTGAATTTAAAATGTTTCAAGCTATATTTATCAAACTCTTTTGTCACACCACAGAAGAAAGTTTATGAAGCTGGATATAAAATAAAGAAAATATTTTTTTAAAACACTTTTGTCATTTCCAACAATAATTTTTTAACTAAAATGAACATTATACGTATTGTTTTTTTATAATAATAATAATAATAATTATTATTATTATTATTTTTATTATTATTATTATTATTATTATTATTATTATTATTATTATTATTATTATTATTATT
>CAIGQQ010002602.1:2274562-2286185 GCA_903798035.1 Danio albolineatus
TACATGTCATTTACTTCTGGAGGGCACACTGTATTATTATTATTATTATTTTTATCTAGTTTTACAACAAACTGTATTTAAATTGAAACTTACTGCATTAGGAATAGGAACAGTGTAAAATTTGGCTCTCTGTATTGTTTTTAGCTTGCACTGTTAGCATTAGCATTCAGAGATCTGTGTGGTCTCCCTGCTGAAAAAACAACAACAAAAACAAAAAACAGCTTAGCGTAAGCTGGTTGACTAATTTTAGTTGGTTGACCAGCCTGCATGGTTTTAAAGGGGTTTGGGGCATTTGCAGCCATTTCCAGCCTGGTCTTAGCTAGTCAGGCTGTAAAATTACTAGCTAAAACCAGCTTGAGCAGCCTGGTTTAAGCTGGACATAGCTGGTTTTGATTGACCTCCCAGAAAGGCTAGGCAGGTCAAGCTGGTTTTGACCAGGCTGGAAATGGCTGGAAACCAGCCTGGAAATGGCCAAAACCCCTCTAAAACCAGACTGGTCGACCAGCTAAAACCAGCCAACCAACCTAAGCTGGTGTGAGCTGATTTTTTCAGCAGGGCTTGCTGGAATAGAATAAAATGTAAAGTTGCGTCTATTATGAAATGCTGTTATTGCACTCCTGTTTATAATACTGTTTGGTTAATAGATTTAGGATTAATTTAAACATATTTGATTTTTACATAACATTCAAATTGGGTATTATATACAAACCCTTGTTTACCTCAAAGGCACAATGCAGCTTTTACAGTGTATTTATTTGAAATCTTTCTGATATACATTAGAGCAGTGTGAAGTTTGGCTCTTTTTGTGTTGTTTGTATAGCATGTAGGTTAGTGTTAGCATTACCTCAGTAAAGCCATATAAAGCCTATTTTTGTGGCTAATTGTACAAATTATTAATTGTAAACCTCTTAAATGAATAAAAGAACATGCAGCTGTACACGTTTTAAGTTTTGTTCTTCTTGTTTGCAATTTGTGGCTATTTATGTGGTGTTTATTTAGCATGTAGCATCAGCATTCCCAGAAATCTGTGTAATTACCATGCTAAATTTGTAATGTGATAGTGACTTTCATAGTGAAATATTAGTGTGAGTTATTACACAATGTTATATTTAGTTGTTACAACATTAGTTACTTAAAAAATGGTAAATAAAAGCTTTTGTTTGTGATTAGTATCCTTCTAAAAAAAAAGTTCTAAAGGTTCTCACTGCAAATACCATTAAAACATTACAAACAATCACATTTTAATCATCAAAACTAGTACATTTTATTTGTTTCTGTTTTGTTTTGGGAGGAAAATTGCTAATAGAGACAAACAAGAGAAGTACATTTTCCTTTTAAAACCAATACAGTTTTCAGTGTTAGCAATAAATCTGTGTACAGTACAGTGGCACTTTCTATTGTTTTTCTTTCCTTTTTTCAGCAGGCTTGTTTTACAACATTAATTTTAAGCTTCTCAGCTGTGCACAAGAACCCTTGAGAAGCTCACAGCTATACACGTTTCTCAAGTTTTTCCGATAAAACAGTGTGAAGTTTAGCTCTCTTGATGCGGTTTGTGTAGCATGTAGCGTTAGCATTCCCAGAGATCTGTGTGAATCTGTTGTTGAAGCCGAAAAAAAAAGACGATCCGTTCAGCAATCTTTTGTTGACTGCAGTGAGGAGAGATGTGAACGGAAGTGACTTGTGACAAACAGCAGTTTGGCGTCTGTTGTTATCTTGCCGAGCGACACACATTTGGGGGTGAGATTACAGAGCTCACTTTCTGCTCCAGCTTAGCATGGGACAAGGCAGCAGAGGTGTGAACAGACTCGGTCTCGCTGAGGTTATGTTTTCATCTCTGAGTGTGTTCATCACAGAGGCTGTTGTCAAAAAGCATCTCTCTGTAATGTCAGAAAGAATTGAGTTTCCAACATTGCGAAGTCCCATACGAGTTGCACATCAGCTGCACATGGCCTGCAGCGAGTCAGTGTTTCTGATCATAGGAAAAACACAGACTGGTAAACATTAATTTAGGCATTCATTTATCAACTTTTAGACAGTGGGTGTTGGATTTTAGACTTTTTAGACTAGTGGTCGACAATTATGTATGTTTTAAAGACCGATGTCGATATTTGTCGATACATCGATTGGCCACTATTGTAGATAGATATACAATGTTGCTTAAAGGGTCACAAAACACCAAAACACATTGTTTTGAGATGTTGACATATATGTTTCATACGTTGCTAAAAAAAACTATTTGGACACAAAATTGGTTGTTTTTGCGTTATTTCAAGCAAATCCGTTCTTCCGGTTTGAAAATCAATTTTGGAGCTTTGTCACGGCCATGAGATCCTTATGTAAATTCCAGCATAGAGACTAGATGTCTGTATCTGTGGGTATAACGTGACATCTTTGAGTTTTCATCATTAATTTAAGAAAAATACATGGTGTAAACCACTCAGCGTGCTCTATGGATGATAGCTTCAAAGACCAACCATGATTAATCAAGTGGAAGAAGAAGAATTGTTCAGAGACATGGGTCATCAGTGTTGCGTTTATAAATGTGCCGCAATTAAGGTTTTGTTTCCATTTCCCCATTATGAGAGCGCAGCTCGCATGTGGACCCACATTTGTGGATAACAGTGGTCTGCTAACACATGACAAAAATGTATTTGTAAGGAACATGTTTTACCCAAGCGCTTTTCTTCCTTTAAAAAAAGACTTTTTGTTTATCGTTGACCAGTTTGTGTTGATTGTCTTGTCTCTATGGATTTGGTGTGTGATCAATGTCTTTGTTTATGTTTGATTCAGATGGCAAAGTTAATTAGTATCGTCAGCAGTACTCTTTCAGTTTTTACAGGCATACCTTAGTCAAAATGATTTAAGTTTACAATATGTTAATAACACTACAACATTATGGGTTGAAAGATCCACTGTAAAGGCTGCTCTCCGAATGTAAACATGTAAACACCTTAATCAAACGATTACCGTCGTGTAGACATGGCTTTCTGATGCTATTCTCTGCACCTACCGAGTGCATCTAGTTATTTTTTTCGCATACGGCATGTGGTATTAAACATTCCATTGAAACTACACTCTTCCAGCTGTTCCTCGCATCCAATATCTCGTTTGACATGCATGAAAGTGGAAGTGGCAAACTGCAGTTAAAGTTGGCAAATGAATAGTTTGGCAATTAATTTTATTACTGATGTCTATGTAAACGTACAGTAGTCACTGTCTTTCTCCCCTGCGTCTGTCTTTGTTTTGCCTCTGTGAAAATCAGCACTCCCACTTAAACAAAGCTGGACTCACAAATATTCCTGACTTTTTTCAAACTAGAGGTGTTAAAACAGCCCACTGAAGTGGGGGTTTCATGGCCCTTCAAAAGATTCAGTGCTGGTAAGATTTTAGTTTAGCTGTTTATCAAATCACAATGACAGAAAAATTGTGACATTATTGTGGTGTTTTATGTTTTAATATATTTTAAAATAAAATGTATTCCTGCGATTCAAAGCAGAATCTCAGAATCATTATTGGTCTTCATTGTCTAACATATTAAAAATTGTCACGGTTGTAGGTCTGTGCACACTTCTGGTATTGTCAGTGTTGTTGTGGTCACATGGTTTATTGCTACGCCGATCAGCTGTCCTGATCAGCCGCTAATTACCAAGGCAATGTCTTAGTGGCGGTCCCTGTTTAATTGTCAGTTTGTTATTGTTTGTTCATGTTACTCGGTCTCTTGTCAGGACTTTCGATTGGCCATCTCTTAATTACCTGGTCTGTTTGCCTGGTTTCGGCTAACTTCTGGACACTATTAGCTTATGTTTTTGCTACGTCTTTTGCTCACACATAACAAAAATTAATATGATTTTCTGCTCAACCAATATTTATTGTAACTATTATCAGTTTGGAAAACATTATTATTGATTTATTTTCTGAAACATACACGTTCTTTTCAGGGTTCTCTGAAAATTGGCCCGTTTTGGTGTCACAGTGGCGCAGTGGGTAGCACAATCATCTCACAGAAAGAAGGTCGCTGGTTCAATTGGGTCAATTGGCATTTCTGTGTGGAGTTTGCATGTTTTCCCCATGTTCGTGTGGGTTTCCTCCGGGTGCTTCGGTTTCCCCCACAAGTCCAAAGACATGTTATATAGGTGAATTGGGTTAGCTTAATTGTCCATAGTTTATGTGTGTGAATGAGTGTGTTTGGATGTTTCCCAGTGATGGGTTGCAGCAGGAAGGGCAGCTGCTACGTAAAACATATGCTGTATAAGTTGGCGGTTCATTCCGCTGTGGCAATCCCAGATTAATAAAGGGACTAAGCCGAAAATAAATGAATGAATGAATGAATGAATAATGCCCATTTTAAACTAAATATAATGCAGATTTTCTGAATAAATATAATTTGTTTTTATATTCATTCATTCATTTTCTTGTCGGCTTAGTCCCTTTATTAATCCGGGGTCGCCACAGCGGAATCAACCACCAACTTATCCAGCATATTTTTACGCAGCGGATGCCCTTCCAGCCGCAACCCATCTCTGGGAAACATCCACACACTCACATTCACTATACAGACAATTTAGCCTACCCAATTCACCTGTACCGCATGTCTTTGGCCTTTTGGGGAAACAGGAGCACCCGCAGGAAACCCACGCAACCACGGGGAGAACATGCAAACTCCACACAGAAATGCCAACTGACCCAGCCGGGGCTCGAACCAGCGACCTTTGTGCTGTGAGGCGAACGTGCTAACCACTAGGCCACCGTGGCGCCCATGTATTTATATTACTGACTCCAAATGTTTTAACAGTAGTCTTTGTTTTTAATTTGAGTTTTTTATTAGTTATTCAAACGGAATTAATTTTTTATATAAAAAATAAAAACAGATGCAAGGCAGTGAGATCTGAGAGAAATGGTTAAATATAATTTACATAGAAAATATATTAGTTTATCTTTCTTTGTTTATTGATTTTTAAATGGTATTTAGAGTTTTGGGGGTCTTTTATATAGTATTTTTTTATTAAAACAATTTGTATTTTAATAAAAAAATTGGGTCGAAATTTTATTATTATTATTATTATTATTAAATATAAATATAATTAATATTCTATAAAGTACAGTAAACAACAAACATATCCTGAATCAGTACTGTTTCATTAAAATCAAGCTAATTTAAAAATCATAGAATCAACCTTTATTTTTCCCTCCAGCCCTACTAGAAACCACCTATAAAACCTCAAATCCTTCATTCCCAGGCCAAACGACAAACATTTTATTTCTATCTTAATTTCCCTCCAGCCAAATATTTTGCATTGACTGGAGAGGACAGCTGTATCTGATTCACTGATTATTGGACATATTTGACAACTCTTCCACACCTATTCCCCAGGCCAGCGTCAGCTTGGCACATTGCAACCATTTAGGGCATTTCGCATGAATCACGGCGCCCCGACGGCTGGCACAGTTGAGTGGGCATCTGCCAGTGCGTTTTCTCTTACTGCGGCGAATCACCAGATGAGATTCTCTCCTAAGCCGCCAATGCTTGTGTGGGCTAAAAACCCAGATACAGCCTTGGATTAGAACTCGATGGGCTTGTTTGCTTGACTAAAGACACTGTAAAGCGAACCAACACACGAGCAGTAAATCATGCTTTGTTAGTTCAGATGCAAAGATGGAGTTTAATTATGCCTGAAATTGAATTTGTTTGACCGCTGTGACTGGTTGGTGACTCAAAGGCTGCGATTGTGTAATTTCAGTTTTGGTGAGCCAAGAGGGGACTCTAAAGGGTTTTTATTACCCTTTTTATTGGCTTATTTTTAGTCAGCTTGTTCAAATTTGGGTCTGTGTCTAAAGGAGCTAATCTAATGTGATGTAAACATATTTGGAAAGTTTTCACTGTTGTTTGAGCACCTTTGTTTGGGAAATTAGTTGTTTGTAAGTTATGTTAATGATACTGAGTCGTAATTGGTCAATTTTGAGGGACGTGATAGTATTAAGTATTAAGGGACTCAGTTTGCATTTTTTATAATAAAATCTAGCAATTGTTTTGTTTTGTTTTGTTAATTTTTTATGTTGCTTTATTTTGATTTAGTAGTTTAAATTTGTATTCGCTTCTTATATTTTTGTTTGGTTTGTTTGTTGTTTTGCTTTATTTTTTTATTTAGTTGTTTTCTTAATTTATTTTATTTCTTATATTTGGGATTTTTATTTAATTTTAATAGTTGTTATTTCTATATTATTTATTTATTTATTTATTCATTCATTCATTCATTCATTTGTTTATTTATTTTTATATATATTATTGTGATATATTTGTTTGGTTTTGTCCTCATATTTTGTCTTTATATATTTTTTGTTTTATTTATTTATTTTTTGATTTAGTAGTTTTACTTTTTATTCTTTATATTTTTGTTAGTTTTGTTGTTTTGCTTTATATTTACTTGTTTTTGTAATTTTTTTTATTTCTTATATTTGCATTTTTAGGTTTAATTTTAATAAGTTTTTGTTTAAATTATAATATTTTATTTAGCTTTATTATTATTATTATTATTATTATTATTATTATTATTATTCATTCATTCATTCATTCATTCATTCATTCATTTTCTTTTTGGTTTAGTCCTTATTATTATTATTATTGTTGTTATTATTATTATTATTATTATTATTATTGTTGGTATTATTATTATTATTATCATTATTATTATTCAATTCATCTTTATTTCTATAGCACTTTTACAGTGTAGATTGTGTCAAAGCAGTTTAACATAGTAGTTGTAGTAAATTGAAACTGTGAGTTAAAGCTCAATTTAATTCAGTTCAGTGTGGTTTAATTCCCACTTCTGAATGTTCAAACACTGAAGAGCAAGTTCATCGATGCGCACCTCCACAAGTCCCAAACAAAGCAAGTCAGTGGCGACAGTGGTGAGGAACAAACTTCATCAATTGACAAAAGTGAAGGAAAAAACTTCGAGAGAGACCAGGCTCAGTTAGGCATGACCATTTCTTCTCTGGCCAAACTTATTGTGCAGAGCTGCAGTTTAGGCGCTAGGGGCTGGAGAACATTGGATGTCCATCGCGGAGAAGCTGCAGATGTGAGTAGTTCACCGGCAGGTGTACAGGCTGGCCCACGAGATCAATTCGGAAACTCGTCTGTCACTGGATTCTTTTAGGAATCAGTCTCATGCTCTCCACTCCTCCATGACAGCCACAACATCTGTTCAGGATACGGCCTGATCCAGGGTTATGGAGACCTCTAGAAATCCTCTATGGTTGACATCATCTCTTCACATGACTTGGATCACATCAATGGCGCTGCACAATCTCTAGAGGCCTCGGGATTCGTATCCCCAGATAGAAAATGAAAACAAACAAAACAATTAGTGTTGCTGCTTTTAGTTTATTTAATAACACGAGATATTAAATACCAATGTAAAAAAAGAAGTACTATAACTAAAGATAGTAGTTATATAAACAAACTTGTAAAACATAGGAGTGTTTTTAACGAAATGTCTGGTACATTAAGACAGGAGTAGTGTCTCCTACAGGTGGTTTATCAAGCCCACTCACCTGCATCGAGCACACTCATGCTTCACGCTGTTATATTATGCATTATGTGTGTGCTTTACTAAAAAGATATGTCTTTAATTTAATTGAGACAGTGTGTCTGAGCCTCTGACATTATCAGGAAGGCTATTCCGGAGTTTAGGGGCCATAAATGAGAAGGCCTGACCTTCTTTAATGGACTTTGCTATTCTGGGTACTACCAGAAGCCCTGAGTTTTGAGATCCTAAAGGGCTTATATAGAAGAGAGATTATTATTATTATTATTATTATTATTATTATTATTATTATTATTATTCATTCGTTCATTTTATTTGTCAGCTTAGTCCCTTTATTATTTTTTTCCAAATATACATTAATATATTATTATTATTATTATTATTATTATTATTATTATTTTTATTATTATTATTATTATTATTATTATTATTATTATTCATTCATTCATTCATTCATTTTATTTGTCGGCTTAGTCCCTTTGTTATTATGGGGTCTCCACAGCAGAATGATCCGCCAACTTATCCAGCATCTATTTTACGCAGCGGATGTCCTTTCAGGCTCGAACCAGCGACCTTCTTGCTGTGAGGCAAACGTGCTACTCACTATGCCACCGTGGCACCCTATTATTATTATTATCATTATTATTATTTTTATTATTAATAGTGGTATTATTGTTATTATTATATCTTGTGTACATTTTTGTATTGTATAGTTGTTTTACTTTTGTTTTATTTATGTTATTCATTTTGTGTTTGCCTCTATATCTATCCTAACTAAAACCTCATATCACATTAAATAATGTTTTATTAATTGATTTGCCATTCATTTTTTCCAAGTGCTTCTTGCCCTTGCACAACATTTCCTAATGACCAAGCAAGTCAGTTTCATATGTGCTTTAATTAACCTGATATTTTAAATAAAAATAAATATACAAGATACAGTCAGGGTCACAAGCTGTAAAGACTCCACCTTCTTCTGGAAAGGGGGTGGAGTGTAGCAGCTCATTTGCATTTAAAGGGACACACAAAACGGTAGAAAACACAAAACAGTATTTGCTGCCTCACAAATATGGGCATCTAAAATAAAATCACACTAAAGCCTCAAGCTCTATTAAGTTTGAAGCAACATGTCGTCCATTATCGAGTGTTTATTTTTGCGTCCAAATGTACTCTGTGACCGTGAGTCATTTTAGTGCTGATTCACTTCTGCAAGTTTCTGATGCTCAAAAACTCACTGCTGACAGCTTTCAGGTAATAAAATAACCCAGCTGGGATATTCTTTACTTCTGTCAGGGACATGGAGTTCAGTGCTGTCATGCTAATGGAAATGATTCAGCTATTTGGCTTCAGCGTGGTCAAGTATATGCTCTTGAGGTGTGAAGTACCCTTGCCCCACCGCCAACAGAACATTTGATGGAGTCTGACCTGTGCTGACGCAGATTTTGGGTTTATTCTCAAGGTAGAGTCTGTCTGGACAAACACAACACCTGCTGTACTGGAGGAACTGGATGTCATAGAGTGCCTTTCTTGCTTTTTGTGAGCGCAATGTGGCCTTTATTTTCCTCCACATGATGTTTTTTTTGTGTGTTTTTAATCTTGAAATGGAGTTTAAAGAATGAGAATCGACAGTATAAAATGTTTAGCATTGTAAAAGTGAATTCATTGTAACGGAGAATCATCACAGCATTTTAGATGAATGCGAGCCTTTTTACTCTTTAATTACTTTTTTGTTGTTTTTTTATATTATAATCTTTTGTTTTGTTTTATTGTTGAGTTTTAGTTGTATGTATTTTTGTTTACTTTTTATATTTGACATTTTAATATTAATGAACTGATTTAGCTTTATTGGATTTATATACTGTATAGTGTGACCATGCCTTTACTCTGTTTATTAACTTGAATGGGGATTTTGGAGTTTAACCGCTGGCCTATAATTCAGCTTCATAGTCTTGACATGACAGGACATGACATGACATGACATGACAGGACAGGACAGGACAGGACAGGACAGGACAGGACAGGACAGGACAGGACGTGACGTGACGTGACGTGACGTGACGTAACGTAACGTAACGTAACGTAACGTAACTTAACGTAACGTAACTTAACGTAACGTAACGTAACGTAATTTTTGGAGTTTAATAGTTCATAATAGTTAATAGTTTTAATAGAAAGTCGATAACCCAGCTATATAATGTTTAAAACATAATTTAAAAAATAAATAAATAAATAAATAAATATATATATATATATATATATATATATAAATAATATAAGTAAGTTCCAGGTGTACTTTTTTACATTTAATCACTGTGCTAATACTCTACATTATTATCATCATTATTATTATTATTATTATTATTGTTATTATTATTATGGGTTTCCTCCGGGTGCTCCGGTTTCCCCCACAAGTCCAAAGATAAGCGGTATACAGGTGAATTGGGTAAGCTAAATTGGCTGTAGTGTATGTGTGTGAATGAGCATGTATGGATGTTTCCCAGAGATGGGTTGTGGCTGGAAGAGCATCCGCTGCATAAAACAAATGCTGGATAAGTTGGCAGTTCATTCCACTGTGGCGACCCCGGATTAATAAAGGGAATAAGCTGAAAAGAAAATGAATGAATGAATGAATCAAATATTTTAATGAGAAAATTTAGTGATTTGCTGCGAATGAGATCTCACATCTAAAGTAAACCGTGAAGTTCGCGTTAACTGTGCACCGACCACTGTGTTCAAGCGGACTCGGGTACGGTTCGCGGTTCCTCCGTCGGTGCACACGGAGACTAACTTTAATTATATTCTACCTCTGAGCTTCAAGCATGGCAAAGTTGATTGAGTCTATGTTCTGAGTCTCGCACCGTTTGAATCACATCCAAATAGATTAGCCTAAATCTGAGGTAACACATTAAACCGAAAGTCACGCCGCTTTACAAAACAAATAACTTTATATATCGAAAACACGCATTATTGTACACAACTATGATGAGCACATTTAACACATTTGTAATAATTGTTTTACCAATGATGCAACATGGGGAAATTCCAGAGTTTGCAGTCACTGAAATGCCAACACAACAGGATTGGTCTACTAAAGGGCTTCTCTGGCACTTATCTGCTCCGCAAGCACCGTGCAAGCAGATTACCAAGCAGATTGATTTTTAACATCTGATGACGCGATGCACTAAAGAACACATTCTAGGCACATCGGTAAACTCGTAAGCTTCAGGGAACAGCCATTGTTGTCCGATCACATGAGTCCCAGTGATTCATCTGCGTACCACTAGAAGGATGCCCCACAGTTTGAGAACCACTGCAGCCTCGTATTGACCAACACCCCCCAAAACAACCCGAAACTATCTTCTCTAACAAGATTTCCTTGATGCTCGTCCCTCTGGAATCAACGTTTGTTTAAACAGTCACTGTAATCTCCAGCGCACGTCCCATCTGTCCTATCAGCCTGTTTTTCGGCGCCTCCAGCCACTCGTTTCCAACCTCGTTGTTTGTTTATTCCCTTCATTCATATGTTTTCCCTCAGACTATCAAAAAAAAAAAACACACAGAAAGCATGTCAGGATGATTTTATGCTGCACCAAACCGTATTAAAATCAGTCATCGTGTGTCGCACATGAAACCATCACAGGTCTGGATCCGCTTCTGGTCCATGAACTGGAGCCTGGAGATGGTTGGGAGTAAAGCTGAGCTGTATTAAAATGTTTTGATGCATGGAGGCCGTCCAGCAGGCGACAGTGACATATTGTGGAGGCCCCTGTGGGCTGGAGGCAGACAGGTAGAAGACTAATGGAGCCGGGCCCCTGCTGTTCATCATTCTCAAGCTTAGGTTAACAGTGACCACAGCCAGCTTAACCTAAACCCAGCCAAGACCCCCACCAACTTTACATCTACAGTAATGTTCTTTCTTTCTTTCTTTCTTTCTTTCTTTCTTTCGTTCTTTCTTTCTTTCTTTCTTTTTTTGGTTTGTTCGTTCCTTTGTTCCTCCTTTCTTGTTTCTTTCTTTCTTCTGTCGTTCCCCCTTCCTTCCTTCCTTTCCATCCTTCATTCCTTCCATCCTTCCTTCCTTT
>CAIGQQ010002602.1:2286195-2293695 GCA_903798035.1 Danio albolineatus
TTCTTTCTTTCTTTCTTTCTTTCTTTCTTTCTTTCTTTCTTTCTTCCGTCCCTCCTTCCGTACTTCCTTCCTTCATTGCTTCCTTCCTCCTTTCATTCTTTTCTTTCTTTTCTTTGTTTGTTCGCTTTTCTTTCTTTCTTTCTTTCTTTCTTTCTTTCTTTCTTTCTTTCTTTCTTTCTTTCCTCCTTCCTTCCTTCCTTCCTTCCTTCCTTCCTCTTTCCTTCCTTCTTTCCCAATTGTAGTATGTTGATCTACTTCCAACTGAAAGTAAATATAGAGTTGGGGCAGGGATTTTTTGCATGTTTACATTACCTTGTAAACCACCTTAAAAGAGCACACCTAATTCATATTTATTTTATTATGCACTTTTATCAATTTTGTAAACAAGTACACACAAAGAAGTAGTTTTCACTCTGAAACTGTTGTAGAACTGAGTGTAAAACTGTTTTTCCTGAGAAACAGAATTATCCTTTAGTATGTGATGCACAATGATGATTTTTATGTGCCGGGTTGAACACTCATTTATTTTGAAAGCATTTGCAAAAACAAAGATACAAACAAAAAAACAAAAGAAAAGCTCATTTATTTTGGTTTGAACTGACCTTTTCACTGTCTAGAAAACAGCCTGCTGCACTGTTTATGCTCAATCTGAACACAATCATTTATTGTGTTTGGTTTTCTGTTGGATTTACCCCTTATTGGTGTTTTTCAGAGTCTAATATGCCATAAAATGAGTCGACAATCAGAGGACTTTTGAGGTGGACCAGTTCAAGGGTCCTTTAGATTTTTCACATGTGGAGACTCTCGTCATTTGCTAATCTCTCATGTTGAACTCTCATGTTTATAATCTGCTGGATGTCACCTTGTAAGAGAAATAGACGACGAAGAGGTGTAAAATAGAGTGCAAAGGAAAGGTCAACATATAGAACACACAATGGAGATCCAAACCGAAAAGGTGTAGGGAGCCAATTTTCACTCAGAAATTGGTGTAGCTTTGGGTGTAGAAACAGTAGAGACACTTTCCACTCAGTAATTGGTGTAGAATTCGGTGTAGAAACTATTTGGGCTCAGAAATGAGTGTAGAGTTTAGTCATATAAACTGTCTTAATTCAGGAAAGGTTCTAGAAAGATTTTTTTAATGTCTGATATTAAAAAAAAAATCTCATTTATTTTGGTTTCAGTTGACATTTTTATTGATCAGAAATCATATATCTGCACTTTTTATGCTCTAGCTCAACACAACACTTTATTGTGTGTGTTTTTCTGTTGGTTTGAACCCTTGTTGATGTTTTTAAGAGACTTGGATGCCATAATACTGTGCGAGTCAACAATCAATGATCTTTTGAGTTGGAGCAGCGCAAGGGTCCTTTAGATTTTTCGCATGTGGAGACCCTTGGTAATCTCTCATGTTGAGCTCTCATGTTTATAATCTGCTGGATGTCAGCCTAAAAGAGAAATAGTCAATGAAGAGGTGGAAAATAGAGGGCGAAGGAAAGGTCATGGTATAGAACACACAATGGAGATGTAGAATTAAAAAGCATAGGAAACCGATTTTTCCCCATAAATTGGTCTAGATTTAAGGTTTCCTCTAAGTAATTGTTGTAGAAAATATTTGGACTCCAAAACTGGAGTGTGGAATTGGGGATATAAAGAGTTGGCATTCAGAAATGAGTATAGAATATGGTTTAGATACAATTTTCACTCAGAGATCAAAATCTTTTCAGAAGAAAATGTTCACTTAGATGCAGTTTTTTGTCAATTGGTGTAAAAGTAGGTGTAGAAACCATTTTCACTCAGAAATGGAATGCTTTTAGTATAGAATTCACAATGCTATAGTATAGACTTGTTTTTTATCTCACTTATTTTGGTTTCAGTTTTCACTGACAAGAACCAGGTGCACATTTTTTTCTTTATCTGAATACAATCATTTATTGTTTATTTTCAGTTGGATTTACTAATTATTGCTAGACAGAAATTAAGTAAGAATTAACTGTAAAAATGAAATGTAGAAACAGTCGAAACTATTTTCACACAGTAATTGATGTAGAATTTTGTGTAGAAACTATTTAGGCTCTGGGCTTTTGCATATAAATTCTTTTCATTCAAAAATGGATGTAGAATTAGGTTTAGAAACTATGTTCTGCTCAGAAAATCTGTTCAGTATTAAAAGCACATTGGATGTTTACACAAACATACTAAGAATGTATGTCCTCTAAAAAAGTAAAAGAGAGAAGAAATTGTTTTCACTTGGTGTACAGGTGAAAAAAGAACGTCCAGAAAAGAAACTGCTTTTATTATAGATTTCATAAATTTGATCTGGACTGATATTGCCAAAAATCTATAATTTTAGTTTTCTCTTTTTGGTTTTCTGTTGGCTTGAGCCTTTATTGGTGTTTCAACAGACTTAGGCCATGTCCACATGTACATGATGTTTTTTACAGAGATTTCTCTGTCTTCATTTTTCAAAACAACCTCTGTCCTCATGAAAAGGCAAAAACACACTGTGATGCATGTTAACAGCACGCAGAACCAACAGGTGGCGATCAAAGCAACTTATGCTGGCTTCTTACCAAATGTGGAATTAAGTATTTGTGTGAGTACATTGCATACAGAGGTGGATTGCCATGAACAATGTGTAATACACAACGCATTTGCTGTGAACATGCAGATTTGCCTCAAACCTTTGTTCACCTTTCTGGAGAGCGCAAATTATGTAGCCAGAGGTACATATGGCTCCATTTAGTCTTTAAAATGAACGTTACGGGCCATTGACAGCTTCTGTTTCTTTTAGCGTTACTAGCTGACTGCTTACCACCATACGGATGGCTTTTTCGGTGTTACCAGTTTGACCAGTAGTTTGGGGCTTGAGTGTGATAAAGAACAGTTCCAGAAACCAGGTAAAACAAAAGCAAATAAATAAATAAACAACAGGCTGAAATGTGGGAAAATCATACAGCTGTGACTGCTTTTCTTCTTCTAGATTGCTTTTAAAAACACTATCGGTTGGGTTTAGGGATGGGGTGGGTGAGTCAGTCAGTGGACAGCAAGCTGGCTTGGTCAGCTGAAGTGTATATTGCACCCTCTGGTGGATTTATAATAAAAGACAAATTTTTGATTGTAATTTGTAATTTTGATTGTGTAATTTGTAATTTGTGGTTGATTTACCTCCAGCTAGCGTATTTTGCTGTCCCTAGAAATGTAGAGCTGGGTACGTATCCGTAATGAATCTGGGTTGGTCTTGGACGCCACATTAACAGACAACAATCAGTGGTCTTTTTGAGGTTGAGGTCTTTGAGATGGTCATATTTTTCACATGTGGAGGCTCTCGTCATTTGGCAAACTCTCAGATTGAGCTCTCATGTTTAAAATCTTCTGGATGTCACCCTAAAAGAAAAATTCACAATGAAGAGGTGTAAAATCAAGGGGGAAGGAGAGTTCATACTCAACTGATGAAGCATCCCAAACGAATGGCCTAAAAACATCTATCTAAATGCTTTTCCGTTTTCCGTTAGTGATCGAACCCAGAGGTGTGGAGATGATCCACAATCCCTATCCTATAAAAAGAGCTCATTCGCAGACATCGGCTGATTTATTTAGACACAGATGTCACTATCCATACGGCGCATGGTAAATTAAACGTAACCAACACCTCGAAGTGCCGTATCTCCAGGGAGCTGCGCTTGATCCGTATCGAGCGTTTGACCTTCTGCTTTATAATCTGTCCATTTGTGTTCCACACCTTGTATTCGAAAGCGACCGTCCCATTTTATCAGCGCTGATGTATGTTGATTATTTCTTTTAAGCGACCATAAATTCCGGCTATTGATTATCAATGGTTACTACACAGAAGATGTCGATGGGATTCTAATGGCTTGTATGGAGGCAGCTGTGTTGCTTATTAAAGATGCAGAAAGACAGGGTGAAATGTCAGTTAATCTGATGAACACGTGTGGGGAACTATAAAAGCCTTTTTTTTAGGTATTACTCGCCACATGTTATTTTAGCAACATAACCCAGTGAATTAAGTACTGTTAAGAAATGAAAACACTAAGTAACAATTAAGTAACATTCATTCATTCATTCATTTTCTTTTTGGCTTAGTCCCTTTATTAATCCGGGGTCGCCACAGCGGATTGAACCGCCAACTTATCCAGCATTTGTTTTACGCAGCGGATGCCCTTCCAGCCACAACCCATCTCTGGGAAACACATTCATACATTCTCATTCACACACATACACTATGGACAATTTAGCTTACCCAATTCACCTGTACCGCATGTCTTTGGACTGTGGGGGAAACCGGAGCACCCGGAGGAAACCCACGCAACCACGGGGAGAACATGCAAACTCCACACAGAAATGCCAACTGGCCTAGCCGGGGATCGAACCAGCGACCTTCTTGCTGTGAGGCGAACGTGCTACTCACTACGCCACCGTGGCGCCCCAATTAAGTAACAATTGACATTATTTATTTCAGACTTATTTCATGCTTAATATTAATATATTAACTGTTTGATATTATTTATTAAATATGGTCTTATTTTACGTCCCTAATACCTAAACCCAACTACTACCACACAACTATTAATAAGCAGATGAATAGTGGTTTATTTAGCTAAAAGTCTTACCAAATGTGTTTACTAACATGAACAAATAATGAACAATACATTAATTCATTCATTCATTTATTTTCTTGTCGGCTTAGTCACTTTCAATATGTTAATTACAGTATTTATTCATTTTTGTTAATGTTAATTTATGAATATACAGTTGTTCATTGTTAGTACATGGTAAGTCACGAATCATTAACTAATTTTAATAAGCAGGATTTTAATAATACATTAGTGAATGTTGAAGTATGATTTATGAATGCTCTACAAGACAAGTATTGTTCATAATTGATGTTAGTACATTAAATGATATTAACCATTGAAACCTTGTTTTAACGTGAACCCCAAATCTGTCATTTACTACACCCTTAGTGTTGTATCCCACAAATTAAACCAAGATTATTTTACTGCATTGTTTTTTTTCCAGTTTTTCTACTTCACCATTTCATATTTATTGCATTATTATTTTTTTACTGTATTACTATATATTTTTTTTCAAAATATAACTTCAAATGAATGCGCAATGGCCATGTACACTGAAAATAATTTGAATAAAAATCAGTCTGCTCTTGAAAACACTATCGGTTGGGTTTAGGGACGGGTTGGCTGACTGGCCTGGTCGGCTGAATTGTATATTATGCCCTCTGGTGTATTTACGTGAGAAGAAGATGTCAGAGAGGAATTTAAGATAATCAAAAAGCATACACAGCAGCCTCTGATGGTTTGCAAAAACAAAAAGTGCGAGCAGACGTACCTCAAGTTATGTATTTTGCTGTCCCCAGAAATGTAGACCTAGGTACATATCAGTAATGAGCCTGGGTTGGCCTTAGACCAGTGGTTCTCAACTGGTTTGGCCACGGGACCCACATTTTTACATGGTCATCAAGCCGCGACCCAATATTTTATTTTTGCATTTAACAAAATGTATCAAATTATAGAAATATTACAAAGTAAAAACGATAAATACTGTAAATAGCAGTAAGGGTAGAGAAATGTTCAGTTACCGAACTAAACTGAACTGTTGTCACGCGCGCATTTCAAAATAAAAGTCAAAGTCATCCATCCATAAGCAAAATAAATTATTATTATTATTATTATTATTATTATTATTATTATTATTATTATTATTATTATTATTATTTTGACCACGCACTCCGTGACCCACTAAAAATGTTTCCGCGACCCACTTTTGGGTCGCGACCCACCAGTTGGGAAACATTGCCTTAGACGCCATAATATAAGGGTCAACAATCCTTCAATGTGGAGACACTGGTCATTTGGTAATCTCTCACGTCAAGCTCTCATGTTTATAATCTTCGTATGTCACCCTAAAGAGAAATACACAATGAAGAGGTGTAAAATCAAGGGGTAAGGAGAGTTCACACTCAACTGAGAAAGCTGTCTCGTCCAAAACGAATGGAAAAGAATTGAAAAGACAAAGAAAGTATTTTTTTTAATGATTTAATAAATATATATAGTAACTATATAACTATAATAGTAATATACTGTAAATGTATGACTTTCCTAAGTGTAGATCTAAAGTGGTATAGTGGAAAGAAGTTTTGCTTCACTCTTAAAAAATGCTGTATTGTTTCAATCCAAATTGGGTAAAATATGAATTTGCTTTATTCAATTTTGAACACAATTTTTACCCAATGATCAGTATTTTACCCATATTTGTGTTGAACTAACCCATCATGTTTTAGAGTATTGGAAAGTGGGGTATATACTGTATACAGAGATAGAAGGTTTGACTCACAAAACTTGGTTTAGAATCTATTTTAACTCAGAAATGATTGTAGAATTTGGTTTGGAAAATTACAAACAAAGATTCACGCTCAACAAAAGGAATATTTTCATTCAAATATTTTTCACTGTACAAATATTTGCATTACATTATAATTGGCCATAGAATTTGTTCAGAGAAAGATTTACACTATAACTAAATTCTACTCAATGTATTATTCTCCAAGTGGATGCAAAATGAAGATTTACAAATAGCTAAATATGTTTGCAATGATATTTTCTTAGCGGCACAGTGGCTCAGTGGTTAGCACTGTCACTTCACAGCAAAAAGGTCTCTGGTTCTTGTCCCGCTGGATCAGTTGGTAGTTCTGTGTGGAGTTTGCATGTTCTCACCGTTCTGCCGTGGGTTTCCTCCGGGTGCTCCAGGTTCCCCCACAGTCCAAAGACATGCGGTATAGGTGAATTAGATTAACTAATTGGCTGTTGTTTATGAGTGTGTGTAGATGCAAGAGTGTATGGGCGTTTCCCAGTATTGGATTGCAGTTTGAAGGGCATTCACTGCGTTAAACATATGCTGGAGTAGTTGGTGGTTCATTCCGCTGTGGTGACCTCTAATAAATCAGAAACTAAGCTGAAGGAAAATTAATGAATGATTGATATTTTCTTGTAAAATATACAATTTACAAAAAAATGTTGACTCCAAGTCCCAGACCTTTCCTGATCCTGATCTTTTAAGGGTCTATTCACACTAGCCTATCCGAACTGTGCCCAGGCGTGGTTCTCTGTTCGTTTGAAAAGTGTGAGTGCTCTGAATCAGGCCCAGGCACGCCCTGTTGGATGTGCCAGAGCGCAATTCGGTTGCGTTTTGGCACAGTACGCTTGTAGTGTGAGTGCAAAGCACGTCTGAACCCGAAACTGAACATGCAACATCACTTTAAGTGAATGTTTCATATAGATTTATTAATCATTCTTACTTTTCAATGAACACGAACAGTCTTAGTTTATTAAAGACGCAAACCCCTCGCTGCACGTCAGCTGCACCTTCATCAAATCTCCTAATACGTGCAACACGATGACTTTTATGATAATTTATGAGTGTCAAAAGTGTTGGGTCTGTTCTGCAAAATATTTGAGTGCATGCCAA
>CAIGQQ010002602.1:2298695-2300680 GCA_903798035.1 Danio albolineatus
AACATTTGGCTGCTATAAGTATTCTAATGTTCTTAGAAGCTTATTCCGCTCACCAAGTCTGCATTTATGTGATATTATTACTATAATAATTCCCAATTCAAGATTTTTTATGTATTTTTGCTCAAATAAATGCAGCCTTTGTGAGCAGAACGACCAATCTCAATCATTAGACCTGTTGAACTTTTTAAGCTTGAATGCGAACTTATTACAATATATTTTTAATTAACGATATATTTTAAAACGTTAACGCTCGATGTCACTACGCACTATTTATTTCAAAAACAAAAGTCATTTATTAAGTGAATATTTGAGTTGACTGACAGCAGTAATTCATCAGCAAACAGAGCTTTCGTGTGCTGTTTATTGAATATACTGTACGGCTTCACTGTGGTCTAAAACGCCGTCAACAGATGGAAAACACAGACCGCCGGCTCATGACTAAATTCCAGCGGGTATTTCTACAATGACCCGGATTAATAAAAACTCACGCCGATGCAATGCAGATTCATTATGTAGCATCTGTTCCCCTTCTGGGCGCCGTCTAGCATGCTGACGTATGGAAAGCTAACATGTTGATAACTCATGACAGATCATCTCAATAAATGAGTTAAGCTGAGCGGATGCATCCGGCTTACTGTGATATATGCTGCCCTTTACTTTTTTCATTTGGAAGAAAAATTCATTGTTATTTATATTAATTTGTTAGGTATTTTTTTATTTACTTTTTAAAATTATTTTGCATATTTGTCTGTATCATTTTATTTATTGACCCGTTAGTTAGCTTTTTAAATCAATATTTATTAGTTAACATTAGTTTGTTTATTTATTTAGTTCTGCATTTTTTTCTGTATGTTTATTTTAATTAATGTGTCAACATTTTATTTCATATTAGTTGGAATTTTATTATTATATATTATAATTTTTTTATTATTTCTTCTAAATATAAAATCATATTAAAAAATTATTGTCTGTTGTAATTGTTTATTTAATTTTATTTTTATTTAATAAGTTGCTTGTTTACCTGCTTATTTTAGTTATTATCATTTGTTTATTTTTTTATTTGGTAAATATCATTTTTTTATTCTGTATATTTCTTTTATTAAAATGATTAATGTATTTTTATACAAAAAGTAGTTATTTTATTTATTTTGTATTTGTTTTTTTATTGTACATCAATTGGATATTTCTTTGTTATTCTTTGTGTATTTGGTTAATATATTATCATTTTATAATTAGTCAGTAATTTAAAATAATACATTATATTTATTAAATATTTACTAAATGTAGTGAAATTTATTATTTTAATTTGTTTATATATTGACTGGTTTACTTATTTATTTATTTATTTGTTTGTTTGTTTGTTTATTTATTTTATAAACTTTTTAAAAAAACATTTATTATTTATTATCTACTTTAATTAAATTTGTTTATGTTGTTTATGTTTATGCTGTAATCTCTTTTTTTTTCTTTTTTAAATATTTCCCAAATTATGTTTAACAAAGCAAAATAAATAAATAAATAAATAAATGAATAAATAAATAAATAAATAAATATGTCTGATAATATTTTTTCTTCTGGAGAAAGTCTCATTTGTTTTATTTTGGCTAGAATAAAAGCAGTTTTTTAATTTAAAAAAAAAAAATAATTTTAGGCTTTCAATCTACAGACCCAACCAGTGTTATACAATAACTTGCCTAATTACCCTAACCTGCCTAGTTAACCTAATTAACCTAGTTAAGCCTTTAGATGTCACTTTAAGCTGTATAATAGTGTCTTGAAAAATATCTAGTAAAATATTATTTACTGTCATCATGGCAAGGATAAAATAAATCAGTTATTAGAGATGAGTTATTTAAACTATTACGTTTAAAAATGTGTTAAAAAATCTGCTCTCCATTACACAGAAATTGGGGAAAAAATAAACAGAGAGGGCTAATAATTAAGAAGGGCTAATAATTCTGACTTCAATATATATATATATATAT
>CAIGQQ010002614.1:0-10242 GCA_903798035.1 Danio albolineatus
CTGACCATACCCTGCTGCGGCCTCGGGTACACAAACAAAACACTCACTGCAAGAACATACACTACACTTCAAAAGTCTAGAGTTGGGACATTTCTGAAGATTTTTATTTTTATTTTTTCAATCGAAATTTCAGTAAAATAGCTTTGTAATTTGATGCAAAGTTCCGTTTTCATTATATTTTTAAGTCTTCAGTGTCACATGATCGTCCAGAAATTGCTCTAATATGACGATCTGATGACCAAGAGACATTTCTTATTAAAAAATGAACATTAAAAAAGTAAAATAAATAAATAAATTAAAAAAAAAAAATAATAATAATAAAATATATATATATATATATATATATTTAAATTAAAATCATTAAAAAATGCTGTAAAAATATTTTTACTGTTATACAATTAATGTAATACATTTATTAAATAAAAATTGTTACAATTTAAAGAATTAATTTGATACAAAGCTGAATTTTCATTATTTCTTAAGTCTTCAGTGTCTCATGATTCTCCAGAAATCATTCTGATATGATGATCTGATGACCAAGTAACATTTCTTTTAAAAATAAGTTTTAAAAAAATAGTAAAAAAACAACAACAACAACAATCATTCAAAATTCTGAATTTTCATTATTTCTTCAGTCTTCAGTGTCTCGTGATTCTCATCATCTAATATTAATACACTGACCAAGAAACATTTCTTATTAATGATAGTAATGAACAAACAAAACTTTAAATCAAAATTGCTGTAAAAGTTTTATATATATTTACTGTTTTATTCAAGTTTTTTATGTTTGAAAACAATTTTAAAATGTCATTTAATAATTGGATGTGAAGTGTAAATTTCATTCTGTCTTCAGTGTCGCACGATCCTCCAGAAATCATTCTAATACGATGATTTGATCACCAAGAAATATTTTACGCTATTAAAAAATATTTTAAAATAACAGCAACAAAAAATCGTATAAAATTGGGAGATACTTGTACCAGTTTTTAATTTATAAATTTGACGAAATACTGAATTTTCATTATTTCTCCAGTCTTCAGTGTCTCATGATCCTCCAGAAATCATTCTGATATGATGATCTGATGACCAAGCAGGGGTAATGTAGTTATACTGACCCATGCGTTTTATTATTGATTTTGTCCACTACTTATCAGTATTTAGTAAGAGAAGGGCCCTGACAGTAGCTAGCATATGATTTATTGTTCAAATGTAAATGTAGTACAAAAAGAGGAACAGTAATCCAATATTCACTGAAAATTTTACATTTCTAAACACACAAAACACCAATGTGTAACTATTTAAATAACTGTACTGCAATAGTGTCTCATACAATGTGCAATACACTGGAACAGTGACCAAAATCAATAAGACACTAAATTATATTACAATGAAACCCATAAATAAGCCGAGACCCATAAATGATGATGAGTGCATCATCCGGGTAATTAAAGCGCACTTATTGTTATAGTTTTCAGTGTGAACGCACTACTGACACTATTTTATACTACAAAATGGCGTAGAATAGTGCATAAGTATGTGATTTGGGACGCAGCTGATGTTAACCTCGAGGACATCGCTGCTTTGACAGTCAACAGTCAATATAAGCCGTATTTTTATTTTTTATTTCTAATAATGTAATTTAGAGATACATTCATAATTTATATAATATTATAGTACAGTTATTAATTATAAAGCAGATCTCTGTGGGCCCCTAGAGTGCATGGGCCCTTAGAATCGTCCTAACTTTCTCCCCCTTAGCGGCGCCCCTGTGACCAAGTAACGTTTCTTATTAATAATGGGTTTAACAAATTGTTTAATAAACTGTTGTTAAAAATTTCATTAAAATTGAGAAATATGTGTTCTATTTTAAATAAGCATTTTCTATTTGATAATGTTTTAGATTAAAATTTGTTCATTTGATACAAAGCTGATTTTTCATTATTTCTGCAGTCTTCGGTGTCTCATGATTCTTCAGAAATCAATCTAATATTAATCTAATATTAATACAATGACCAAGAAACATTTCTTAATAATAATAACAGTAATGAACAAACAAAAATTCAGTCGAAATTGCTGTACATTTTAAAAACACTTTTACTGTTTTAATTAAGTGTTTTATATTTGAACCGTTTTAAAATGTAATTTAATAATTGGATGTAAAGCATAAATTTGATTCTTTCTTCAGTGTCACGCAAGAAATTATTCCAATATGATGATCTGATGACCAAAAAAAATTTTACATGAATAATAAATATTTTAAAATATCAGCAACAGAAAATCTATTAAAATTGGGAAATATTTGTACCATTTAAAAATGTAATTCATAAATTTGACAAAATACTGAATATTCATTATTTCTCCAGTCTTTAGTCACATGATCCTCCAGAAATCATTCTGATATGACGATCTGATGACCAAGTAATATTTCTTATTAATAATGAGTTTAAAAAAAATTTAGATTATTAAAGTGTTTTTACTATTTTCATTCATTCATTTTCTTTTCGGCTTAGTCCCTTTATTAATCCGGGGTCGCCACAGCGGAATGAACCGCCAACTTATCCAGCATTTGTTTTACGCAGCGGATGCCCTTCCAGCCGCAACCCATCCCTGGGAAAGTTTTTACTATTTTAAAGAAGTATTTTCTATTTGATAATGTTTTAGATTTAAATTTATTAATTTGATTCAATGCTAAATTTTCAATAGTTCTTCAGTCTTCAGTGTCTCATGATTCCTTGGAAATCAATCTAATATTAATACCAAGAAACATTTCTTATTAATAATAATAATGAACAAACAAAACTTTCTATCAAAATTGATGTAAATTTAAAAGAACATATTTTTACTGTTTTAATAAAGTATTTTATATTTTTTAAACAATTTTAAAATGCATTTTAATAATTGGATGTAAAGCATACATTTATTTTAGAAATCATACTAATATGGTGATCTGATGACCAAGAATATATTGTATATTAATAATATTAACTTTATATTACATTTATTCATTTGACTAAATGCTGAATATTCATTATTTCTCCAGTCTTTAGTGTGACGTGATCCTCCAGAAATCACAATAATAACACAGAATTAGGCCTGTCACAATAATCAATATATCGACTTATCGTACAATACATGGACATGACCTCAATGATTTTTGGTGATGCAATATATATCGCCCACACGTAAAAACCAATTCTTGCAACATTTTAGCTGATTGCACAACCTCTCTATCTCTATTGGAGGTGTCAGTGTCAGTATGGTTAAAAACACTATAGTATTTACCATAAATGACTAAAGTATATTTTGATGTGGGTGCCTGACAACTGAAAATAGATCTGGTAGCAGATATCCATTCTCTGTTACTTTTTACATTGCATTTTTTGTTAATGTTTATTATTATTTATTTAGGATATGCGTTTTCACATTCTGATTCCAATGCCTAATCATTCATTCATTCATTTTCTTTTCGGCTTAGTCCCATTATTAATCCGGGGTCGCCACAGCGGAATGAACCGCCATGCCTAATCATTAAATTGTTAAAATGACTATAATTAAATTGAATATATTCTTTAAAGAAAAATATGATGCATTCTTTGGAAGAGTGTACTTGCATATGATGAGATATATTGTCATTCTGGCATTTATTTAATGAGCGGCTTAAAATGGTCTTAAAATGACAATCGTTTATCGTGATATATTTTGGTGCAATATATCGTACAACAAAAAATAGATATCGTGACAGGCCTACACAGAATTAACAATAATAAATTAAAAAAATCATTATGCTTTTTAATAACTTGTGTCTTTCTGTCAGGAATCTTTGTTGAAGGTAATATTCAAAAGATCAGAATTTAGTAAACATCATACTTATTGCATACCAAGCAAATATTTTAATCTATAGCTCACCCCAAACCCCTGAACAGTAGTTTATCATCAACTGAACTGAATTCTTAACGTTTGTAGTTGATGATTTATCAGCTAAAGATGTCATTCAGATTAAGTCTTGTGTGCACTGTGTTATTTTTGCCATAGTTTTTACCACTTGAGACTAATTTCAGGAATTGTTGGAGATAACAAAGAGAGCAGGAAAGATGTGTGACAACAGCTTATCTATGTGATACAGCACAGCCTTCACGTGCTGAACATACCAGTAAAATAACCTCGAAATTGTGAAGTCAGAGATGTTTGTGCCCATCCAGAACTGACATTGTCATCTCTGTCTATGAAAACAAACTGAGATGCATTTATGTTAGGAGTATATTTTTAAGCCAAAACCTTGCTCTCCTCTTATGTTTTTCTGTTGTGAGTCGTGTTCATAATGAACAAGTGTACAATTGATGTTTGCTCATATCAGTGTACAGTATATGCTGTCTAATATGTGCCTGTCCTCCTCCCATCAGCGCTAATGTTTGTCCTTATTGCAGACGGAGCAGGTAGGGACGCCTGTCTTCATCATGACCCATTTCAAAAAGTCCCATGATCCTTCATTCTGTACGTTTAATATAAGGTGCATGCCACTGCTGCATTTGCCAGCCTCATAACTCACTTTAAGCAGTGATGTAATGATGCAAAGGTTTAAAAAGGACGTGTTATGTAAAATAATAAGTGGTTTAAGCATAGTTGTGTGGCAACAGTTTGTGAATTTATCCAGCCTCTATCATTTAAAATTTATAAATCCTATTTTTTTATAATCGCACGTCATAAAAACAGTCTGCAGAAACACTCTGATTGACGTTTTTCCTTTGTACGTGTCATCAGCGGGGGAAAGTCTCGTCCATTAGTGATTATCCCTCCCTCATTATCATAAGCAGCCCTGAGTGAGAAGCAGCCGTCCAGAGTTTTTGAGCTTGCCTGCGTTTATAGCACCACACCCTCTTTTTTAACGTTCTCATTTGAATTTAAAGCGACAGTCACCAAAATGGCATCTAAAAGCGTCAGTTTCAAAGAGTTACCGTACGTTCACATCGAAGGTGGTGAGAGCGTCAAAGTTCGCTCTGGACACCCTGTCGTTAACGCTGTCTGCCTTCAGAGCTCCGGCGGCGAGAGCTTCAAAATTCTCTACACTGATCTCGTATTTGAAGGAGCCGCTGCAGCATTATCAGCAAATCACTGACATTCCCGCATAAAACATGCTTTCTAGCGTAAAATGTTGCCCGCTTTTATCAGATTCATTTAACAATGGAAGATCAAGTTGTTCAAGTCGTCTATTATGTGTCCATATGTCTGAAATATCCAGAAGCAGCAATACTGATTTGCTGCATTAAATTCCCGCTTTTTAAAAAAAATATATATATATATAAAACATTAATGCACATCAGTAACTTGTCACTAACTTTTTTAAATACATGTCCCTGTTAGAAAACATTGTAAATAACTGGAAATCCGGCGACCGCAATATTAAAACCCTTGTGGTCGGATCCAAAGTTCACAGTGACTGTGTTCTCAGGACTCGTCTCAGGTGGTGGACTTCTACATTGTGATTGCTTGCTGCCGAACCGCTTCATAGCTCATTACCATAAAGTTGACTTGATTTCAACTCTCTTCGACGCCCACACCGCCAAAGACGCGCCGCGCTGCTCCTCGGCGCCTATCGCCGCCCGCTCCCATTGAAAATGAATGACTTCTGGCTACTTTGACGCTCTCGCCGCTTTCGTTGTGAACGTACAGTTATTAAAGGTGCAGTATGTAAGTTTGACACCCAGTGGTTGAACTAGGTATTGCACTTCTGCATCAAAACAAACGGAAGCGCAGGTTGCCAGACTGAGGACAGGAGCGAGTGATTTAAACCGTGATCTAAATAAAAGCAACAGTACCCGAATATTCTCCATAAATGGAGTTTTTGTCCTTACCAACACCTGAAGTTGATATATTAGAAACGGCTTCTATTTCTCACAGCTGAACAACAGAAAACTGAAAATGATCAACCCCGGGTACTCCTCATGTGCTTTATTCAGTCTTAAAGGCTAACAATGTGAGTTTAAATGCCATTTTACATGACATTTATTGCCATATACTGAAAGCAGCAGCAGATCGTTCACCTCAGACCTTGACAATTGAGCTTTAGAACTAAACACATGATGCAGCATGTACGTTTAATAATGTTAAAGAGGTTTAACGCATCAAATAGATTAGAAACCTTACCATTTCATGAGTAAGGGCATATTCTGTGCTTCTGAATGGCTGTATTTAAATTTCTGTCGTGTTTCGTCTGGTGCAAACAGCCAAATCGCTAATCACTGCATATCTCTTGATGAAGCATGTTGTGGTTACAGTGTAACCTGCTCATCTAATGTTTACATTCGTAATTTTTATATTATTTGCTAATTAATAACCTCATGTGGATCTGTCTCATTTCGGAGTTCATATTATAATGTCCAATGGAGTTTGCATTTCGTTCACGGACGCATGCTTTCAGAGCCTTTCTGAATGAATAAATGAATAAATGTATGAAATACGCATTTTTCCACTAAGGCAACCCGGAGTGCTGAAATATAATTGGCTAACCTGGCATTAGGCAGGTTAAAAGAACATAAACTAAGACACATTTTGAAAGCAGAATAACTGACTTCAGTTTTTCAGATAAACAAGAATGTTCACCTTGCATGGTACTTAAATATCTGCAAACATATTATAGTATCTTTATGCTTTAGAAGAGTCAAAAACTGACATACAGCACCTTCAAACATTATTTGTGTTGTATTTTGAGCTGAAACTTCACATTCACACTCTAGGCACGTCAGAGACTTATTTGACGTCTTGTAAAAAAGGGCATAAGAGGTCTCCTTTAAACCCTCACAATGCATTCAGATCCGCTTTGACCCAGAAGAGATTATGTATGTTTTTAAATTCGAATAATTTTGTTATTATTATTATTATTAATATATGGAACATTTTGACAATGACAAGATCATAATCTATAAATGAATTTCGCAGTCAAAAGACTTGCAGCCAAATAATGCACTAAAAAAATAATTATATTGTACTGGGTCATGTATGTATATTTGTCAAATGTATTGATCTTTTTCCTTGTATTGCACACATCTTGAGGACTGAATTAAATTTGAAAAAACTACAAAAAATGTGTAAACCAATGGACCACTGCCGCTTAAACCATCTGAACAAGTAAATGTTGTTATTTTCTTTTTGTAAACTTTCTAAAAGTAGCGATTATGTTGTTTAGAAATTAATATGTAGGTGTTCATTTAATTGAACTGTTTTTTAGCTGTAAGTCCCAATTAATTTATTACTTGATACTTATACGATGACATATTTAAACACAATTTCTTGTCATTATTGTTATTGCTGATTAATTTGTAATAATTAATATATTTAATTTATAATTTTTTCACATTCACTTATAGTTGAGAAGATAGTTTGGAAATATCTGTAAATATTTTATATCACAAAAAATATTCTAAATAAATCATTTCAATTCTTAATTAAACTTAGTTTGGGAAAGAAAAATACAGATTTTGAATTGGATTTTATTGAATTTTCTTTTGGCAAGTCAAGCGGCTGTGTTTTGAGCTATGAAGAGTTAAGTCTGCTGGTGGTTGTGTTCTCATTACTGAATAATGTGACTGTCTGGCAGCAGTGTGACACTGAAATGCTTCACTACATATCGCCATGCTGATATAAAAATGCTTAAATTGGCCTAAGATGCATTGCAGATTAAATTGGCTATAAGCTGGCTTTCTATACAAACCAACAATATGACCATCAAACAGAACAGTTGGCAGCAACTAAGACCAGCAAACCACCACATGCACATATATTTATAATACATACATGGACTAAATTGTTGGTACCCTTCAATTTTGTCCAGGCCAGTTCATTAGTTTTCCTTTTTAATGCTTCAGATCAGATTCCATTTGGTTTGGGCTGTTCACACTGTCATTACCTGAGTCACATGTGGGCAAAAAAATCAGATTCGGGCCACATTGGGCTACAGTGTGAAGATAGCATTAAAGACTAAACTAGGTTAATTAGGTTAACTATAGGCAAGTTAGGGTAAGCATGTGTTTTTCTGTAGCCAACTGGGAAAAAAATATTGCTTATGGGGGCTAATAATATTGACCTTAAATTGGTTTAAAAAAAATTAAAAGCTGCTTTCATTCAAGCCGAAATAAAACACTGTAGACCAAGGATCACCAAACTTGTACCTGGAGGTCCGGTCAGGTGGTTTGAGACAAGTTGGAGCTAAACCCTCCAGGACACAGGACCTCCAGGACCGAGATTGGTGATCCCTGCTGTAGACTTTCTCCAGAAGAAAAAAAAATATTATAGGTGATACTGTGAAAATTTCCTCTGTTAAACATCATTTAGGAAATATTTGAAAAAGAAAAAAAATTGACGGTAGGGCTAATAATTTTGACTTTACTGTGTATATAGGGAAGCAGAACTGTTAGCGTAGATCTCTTGAGTCTCTGCAGCTTTTCCCTTCACTTTAATCAAACTGCAAAGAGGTTTAGCAGGATCCTCCGATCCACTGCTGCTCTTTAAGACTTTATTAATACCTCTTTACATTTCCAGCTCCAGGAGATTATGTGCAAAAAAACCTATTTAAATGTAACTGAAGAGTTACAAGTCACATTTTGGTAGCATGTTGATCACATTTACTGTTACTTTTAGCATTCTTTAGGAAGGATCTCTCCCTTCTAGACATGGGCCGGTATAAGATCTTGACGGTATGATAACCTTGGATAAAAATTTCACGGTATCACGGTATAGTGATTACTGCTCAAAAATATATTCTTTTTAAATGTCTGGGATAAAAACAAAAACTTTTTTCCCCTTTGAAAACAATATATTGTATTTTTTTAAGGATATCGAATAGTTTGGAACGGTAAACATGTTAGGCTGATTAATAAAAATAAATTATTGACTTCTGCTGTCTTCATTAGTTTCAATGACACAGATTTCCTTACAATTTACAACAGCATCTTTGGATTTTTTTTTCTGCTGAAGATACTGTTGTCCTAAAAAACAAACAAAAATGTAACAAAAAAATCTTACACATACCTTAGGAACGATATTCCAGAAAATTTGTGTGGTTTTGAAACCTTGACTTTTCCAAACCGCGGTATACCTTAAAAACGGTTATCGTCCCATGCCCACTCCCTTTACGGTAGCCTTTCAGGACTGTTTGTTTGCAGAATAAAAGTTCCCAGCATTATAATTCTGTATTTCATCCCCTCAACATGGGTTATAGAAAGGACAAATGCTGTCTTCGATTTAAGCCAGGCACTAACACAAGCTGAAGCTCGACCAGACGAAAGCAAATATCAGTGTGTGTTCAGTCTGTGCTTACAGAAAGACGGATTTCACACCGCAGCTGTCAGTGCTGAGTACAAACCACTTTCTTGAGATTAATTTGTTCAGTGCATTAGTGAGCTTTTATTTATTTGTTTAAATTAATTTATTTATTTTAGATTAAAAATTATGAATTAAAATCTTTGCAACTTTATTTTATTTTTAAATAGTATAAATAGTTTGGTATAATATACATTTTTGCAGCCCAGTAAATTTTTTTTCTTTAATCAAAAAAGGTTTGTACTTGATCTTCACATTTAGCTGTGTTTCATTTCAGAGGCTGCATCCTCCGAATGAGGATGCGTTCGAAGGGTGCTGCGTCATTGCAGCGTGATGAAGGATGTCTCGTTTCAAAAAAATTTGAAGGCTCCTTCAAATGCAGCCTCAAAATGCGTCCTTCATTTCCCAAGTAATGTAGACACAACCGGTGGATCCTTTGCAGCCTCATTCTTGATCACATTTGATGATGACTGATGATCACAGAGCGCTGAACAGATCTTTTAATCCCATTTGCATTGCGCACATCCTGTCTAGTTGATACGATTATTCGCATTTCTACAGAGACATGTTAATACGCGGCTGTCAATTCGGTGGGTGGGGAAACCGCACTCCTACGTCACATTGCGATTGGCCTCAAAATGGCAGGGATTTGGATCCTATTTTAACGTCAGGAAATATAAAAAAAGAGACTTGCTGTGTTTCTATTACTCCAGTATGACTGTGGATACACTATACCTACACACCCTTCTGTTCAAACAGCTTACAAAAGGTGATTTTTATCATATGTCCTCTTTCATTTCACTGGACCTTTAAATTAACTTAACAAATTTCAGTAGATTGAAGATAAAACAAGTAAGTTTCCCCCCAAAAATCTCAAGAATTGTGTTTCAATTTAAATAAGTAGTTTGAACAAGCTAGAAAATAATTGTT
>CAIGQQ010002616.1:0-10566 GCA_903798035.1 Danio albolineatus
TATTTCCTTATTTTAGAGATGTGTGATAGTTAGGAACTGTATTTGCTCAAACAGTAAAAAAGCTTATAAAAGTGAAATCATTACAACTACATTGTTGAATGCAATTAGACTGTTAATTAAGGTAGATCTGCCATTCAATGCAAAGTGTGCAGAGGTGCAATTTTAAATATTATTTAAAAAATATTTTGTATAATAAATTGAATACATTTAAACAATTTGAATTGTCTGGATTGGTTTTATTTTTTTATTCATTAACAAGTAACAATATTTCAATAATAAATAAAAAGAACCCTTAAATGGTTCTAAATAGAACCATCTAACTTGAATTCAAAGAACCATTTGGGGTTCTATTTAATGAACCCTTAAAATGGTTCTATATAGAACCTTTTTGGGGTTTCATATATGAAGCGCTTGATAGAACCATTTTTGGTTCTATATAGAAACATTTGTTTTAAGAGTGGAGGAACTGAAGCCATGTCTAATGTATACAATAAGAGCACCTGACGTAACAATCAGGAGGATAGATAGATAGATGCTATAGGCAGAAAATTCAATAGTTTATTTTCTGGTGTATTTTATTTAATTTTTCAACTGAAAAGTAGCTACAACACTTTACATTAACTGTTAGATGTTTAAAATCTAGTACTAGTCATCTAAAATTTTTAATGGATTAGAGTGAAATTATGATCTGTAAATCGTTAACGCTCCTGTTATTTTCTTGTAGGATGCCATTCCATAGTTGTGCACTACCTATAAAAATTAAGCCTCTTCATGAGACTAGCGCTGTATTTACAGTAGGGCAGAAACAGGGTTCAATATGTTTTATTAAAGCCAAGGTACAAAGGTATTATGGGTTGGGATTCCAGCAGCATGGCATAAATATATGGATACCACTGTACCACACTTGGAAGGGACTTCGGTTTAATCTGGTGATGCCAACTCCCTCTGGGTTTTACAGCATGGGGGAGCTCAGGTCTCCCAAAAAGACCTCAAGAGGATCCCAAAGTCGCTGGAGCTAATCAAAACCCCTTTATTACTGGCTCAATGACTCCTGTGAAGCTCAGGGAGAAGAAACATTTTTTTAGAAATTTGCCAGTCACCACATTTCATTGGTCTTGGTATTTACCTTGACACACAAATCCTATTCAATAGGGTTTTCTTTAAAAATGTGATGTATTTTCTCTTATCATAGAGCGAACACCTGCTGTTTCCTATCTGGACATCAAATTTACCTTCGGGTAGCCTACTAAATCAGTTCTATTCAAGATTATTTAAATAGCACTGTTCACAATAATTATTGTTTTTAAAGCAGCTTTACAAAAGGTGCACATTATTGCATTACAATCAAAATCAGAAAAGTTATACCATATCTTTATTAGTTGCTAATTACTTTGCTTATAATAATTTTAACAGTTAAAAACTATTAGTTAGTTAATTATGGTTAACCAGCAGTTATATAGTAAATGCCGTAGGTGATGTTATTGTGTAGATGTTCAATGAGGTGTATTTGTGTATTAAGAATATGTGTTGTCCTCAAAATCTTCAACGGGTTGGCATCATCTCCTCACAATAGTAACATTAAGGCTGCGTCCAAAACCGCATACTTCCATACTATGCAGTACGGTAAAATCAGTATGCGAGCCGAGTAGTATGCCCGAATTCATAGAATTCGAAAGTCAGTATGCGAGAAGTACCCGGATGACTTACTACTTCTGGCGAGATTCTGAAGTGCGCATCCCATACACGCTGCGCTATCCCATGATGCCCCGCGAGAGAATAGGCTCTATCCATGCATTACTTCCGCATTTGTCTAAAGCCGCCATCCAACTTCCGGTCTGGGTGATTGAAAGCGGAAGTAAACAGTATTGTGGCAGAGTCATCAACATTTACTCGCTGTTTGCTGGAATTACGGTCAACAATGTGCAAATGATTGTCCGGATATGCACTACAACACCGCTGAGCAAACTTGAGAGAGGTTTCAAGTTTTATGCATCTCCGTACCTGTGCAATTATGAAGGTAAGTTCAGCTAGCATTTAAGCTAACGTAATACTATTCGTAGGATGTTTCCATCTGCAGCTTTATCACGTTAGAAAAAAAGTCATGTGTACGTAATTCTGTCTTAAAGTGTCATGTAAAACAGGACAAGAATGATCTCAGTGATTTACTACCGATCTATGAAGAAATCGGAGTCTCTTCACTAGCTAAGAGTCGGATAGCATAAATGTGAAGTTCTGTCCAGTTCATATTTTTTTCTGTTCTTAAGTGACCACCATTGTTCAATTCGGATAATCACAGAAACACAGATGTTATCTTAGCCTGTAAGCATGATTATTGACAAATAGCACTGTGTTATTGTTGAAAAATTTTGCTAAAACAGTGGGCAGTACAGATGCAATGTAACAGTGTAGATGACATGCTTTCTGTTTAGTCTATAACACTAATTAAAAGGGAGGGTGACCCAAAACAGGTGTTATTAGGTAATTTAACATCAACAATTTGTCTATTGCAATATTTATTCATTTTTTTTATGTTAATGAACAAATGCTTATTCATTGTGCTTGTTAACTCACAATGTATTAGCTAATGTTAACAAGCATGGCTTTGGCTTTTAATTCATTAGTAAATTAGTTTAACTATGATTAAGTGCTGTACAAGTATTGTTTATTGTTAGTTCATGTGAGCAAATACATTAACGAACATTAACTAATGAAACCTTATTTTAAAGTGTGACTAATGGAAGTTACTTTTAAATTGTTTAAATTAATGATTTACAGTGTAGTTTAACCCAATGATATTGGTGCAGATGCAAAACGCATTTCACTTAGCTGGCTACTCTTCATACTGCTTTTGTTCTACCTCAAACTGTTCAGGTCTTTACCTGTTCCAAATATAGATGTTAAGGTTCTAAATGTGTTGCCGATATGCTTAAAGGGATAGCTCATCATCCATTATTAATATTTACTTTCCCTCAAGCGGTTTAAACCCTTATGAATGTCCGTCTCATGTTAAACACAAAAGAAGATATTTTGAAGAAAGCTGAAAACCTGTATTTCCCAGAGATGGGTTGTGGCTGGAAGGGCATCCGCTGCGTAAAACAAAATGCCGGATAAGTTGGCGGTTCATTCCGCTGTGGCGACCCCGGATTAATAAAGGGACTAAGCCGAAAAAGAAAATGAATGAATGAATGAAAACCTGTAACCATCGACTTCTATAGTAGGAAAAAAAACTACTTTGAATATCAGTGGTTGCAAGTTTCCAGTTTTCTTGAAAATATCTTCTTTTGTGTTAAACAGCAGAAAAAAACTCAAACAGGTTTGGAACAAGTGAAGGATGAGTAAATAGAATGTTTAGTTTTGGGTGAACTGCCTTTAATGACTCTCTTTAAAACCCATTAATATTCTTGTTTCTGTTTTCTAGGTAACATTATGTGATTCAGAGCTAGAAGATTATACGTGTTACTCCATCCTGGAGCGGACAGCCATCAGAAAACCCATGCCATCATCTGCTAGTTATTAGCTCCTGTGGCTGAAAATGGGATATGCAAACATTTGGTTGCTTTCCTTTTCCAGACAGCCCATTACTCTGAAATGTGTAATGTCTGTTGTCCCTCCTGCACCCAAACGGAACAGAGGTTGCATAAACCATGAACAATGGTTTGAAATGGACCGATTACGTGTTAAGTTCCATGAAACAGAGGGGTGATTTATTTATTTATTTTTAAATACGTATCTGCCCAAATACCTCTATGCACAAGTAACAGATGAGGCACTGTGTTGAGCAAACAACTGATTCAATGTTATTGTTTCTGTTCATCTGAATAAAATATTTTTTCAAAATGTTACATTTTTGACCATTTAATTTCTAATTATATACAGTGAATAATAGTTCATATGTACCGTGAATAAAATAAAGGTCTTTATTCTGAATAAATAATTTCAATTAGAAAGTAGCTTAAGAAATGTTTGTGTATATTAATGTTCAGGTTTTTTTTTCACTTTAAAGGCAATGAAAAAACTACTATTTGCCATAAAACCTCCTTTCTTTACATGTCTGCATCCGGTTGGCACTCGAGCTGTGATCAGGTTACTAGACTGGAAATGTCAGCTACACTCTTGTTCTTGTTACTGTAAAATTCTTACGTCGAATATTAACAACCCACCTCTTCTGCACGACTTGGTCTTTTGGAAACGTGTGAAAACGGAGGTAAGAGTTCAATTTCTGACGCTGTACTCTGCTGAACACGGCAGTGGTAGCTAAAAGTACTGTTCTCACATCTTTGAAATGACACTTTCAAACGTTTATGTCATATTTATGTAGCTGACATAAACATATATAAGTGGGCTATAATGGCATAAAACATTAAGACGATTCTTCAAAACGTTAGTTGTTTTAATCAGTCGCGCTCCTGTTGTAGCACAGTACTGTATGATCAGCGGAAGTTGAACGGCGGCCTTACATTTCACCGGAAATGTGCATAGCCTATTTATGAATGGGAGTGAAGCGACGCAACGGACGCAGGTAGGTCACGTGATCATGACAAAATGGCGGATATAGTATGTCCGAATCCCATTCATACTTCTCACATTCATACTGTATAGAACGTACTTTTCTAACGGCCGAGTAGTATGTTTAAATTCAAACGCAGTACCTACTGAGTAGTAGGCAGTTTCGGACGCAGCCTAAGACTTATAAAGACACCTTGAAAAACTAGTACTTCCTAGTCATAGGAATCATTAATGAGGTGCATTGTGGGATTGACTGATGATTGCACGTCAGAATGTCCACAGTGGTTTCAAACTCCACAGCAAATAGTAGCTCCCTTAAAAAGTGCATTATTTATAGGTGTAGGGGATGATTTCAGATACACCCAGTGTCTTACGAGAGACCAAGAATGTCTCATTACAGTATAATGGATTTTGGGAACTTTGAGACACCTGGGCCTGGATCCTGTTGAACTCTGATTTGTAATAAATGGTAAACACTCAAAACACAAATATAGGGTAAAATCATATATGGAAATGTTTTTTTTTCTTCTTCTTTTTTTGTGGAAGTTCATTGATACCCTGTCAATTATAGATAAGCTGCACAGCACTGTGGTTTGTTTATTTGATCTGCTCCCCTTAATCTGTGCTTGGCTTCTTTAGTTCCACATTAGAGCTGGAGACAGAATATTATGGAATCAATATTTTTAGCATCTCAGACATGCAAAGAGCGGTTATTACAGAGATGCCCAAACATTTTCATATGAAGGGCCAAAAAATAAATATAATTGAAAGCCGGGGGCCAAAGATAAATATAACAAACTATTTTTATTTTAAAGATGTCATGGGTAATTTCCTATTTTATTTCATAATATTTAAAAATAAACAGAAAAACATCACTTTGAATTGTATTAACTAATGCAGTATAACTGTTTTAATGATAACTTATTGCAATAAAAACACAATCACATTTAAAACAGTGTCGTTCAATGCTGAATACACAAATCAATCAGAATCTGCCTTTGCCTTAATTTGCTCAATGTCTCTGCACTGTCCTCTATCTGTCGGGTGACAGTATGTACATTTAAAACTAAATTACAGAATTTAATTTGAAACATTTAATTTATTTAATGTAGCTTAACAATATAACAAACAAATAAAAGTTTACATTAAATTTAAATGACAATCTCTAAACCATGGGCGCCACAGTGGCATAGTGAGTAGCACATTCGCCTCACAGCAAGAAGGTCGCTGGTTCCAGCCCCGGCTGGGTCAGTTGGCATTTCTGTGTGGAGTTTGCATGTTCTCCCCGTGGTTGCGTGGGTTTCTTCCGGGTGCTCCGGTTTCCCCCACATTCCAAAGACATGTGGTATAGGTGAATTGGGTAGGCTAAATTATCCATAGTGTATGGGTGTGAATGAGTGTGTGAGACCCAGAGATGGGTTGTGGCTGGAAGGGCATCCACTGTGTAAAACAAATGCTGGATAAGTTGGCGGTTCATTCCGCTGTGTTGACCCCGGATTAATAAAGGGACTAAGCCGACAAGAAAATGAATGAATGAATCTCTAAACCATCCCCATTATTCACCCTCTTTTCTCAGATAGGATGGTGTGCCAAATCAAAATGTTCTGCCCTCACTCCGGGTTCCCGTCCCAAAGTTAGACAGACAGATAAACTCTTTCCAACACGTGAGATTGTGGGAGAATGCTGCTTTTTTCCATGCCACATTGAGTATGCTGAAACTGAGTGAAACTATGTAAAAACGTGTACATACAATGAGCTAGTTATCTATGTACATAACATTAATATCTGAGATAAAATATGATTACAAACAGATAATAAACTTACAGACAATGCTTCTACAGATGATCACAGGATGAGTGGATTGTAAATCTCTACTTGTAAGGTGTTCTTTTTAAATGCTGCAATTAACTGATTCAAACTGTCAGAATGTTTCTGTAGAGACTGTAGACAGCCACACACATTCCATGAACTACAAATCTGCTTGTTAACGACTACAAATCTGCTTGTTAATGACTACAATTCCATTCATGCAGCACACACACACACACACACACACATATACACACTCCTGCTCCAAGTTACCATCTGATTAGACTCTCTAAGCTGAAGCTGCTTCTGGACTGATTACACACACTTTATAAACAGCACACTCGCGCACAGTCTTTGCTTAATATTGTTCATCTGTATAGTGACTATATATAGACCACGATTTTTGATTATCTGCATATATGGAGTCAAATAAGTCTCATTAGTAATTCACACCTATGACGCGATGTACACATGCGTAGCCAAATTCACGTGCGTAAAATATACATTCACAAAAACAATTCACGTGCACAAAATAAAAATACACATTCATAAAATACGTTTCACAAATGCAAAACACCATCTGCAGATTTATAAGAGTGTACAAAAAGTTTTGAATGTTTAAAACTTGCGAGTTCATCCTGAATGAGAATGTGCAAATCCTCTTTCACGTACGACTCCCCCTGGATACAAGTGTGTGTATTTTTGAGACCTTCCTGGCAGACGCAGGGACCTCGTGACCTTTCAGCCAATCAGATGAGAGCTGTACTCAATATCGCCTACTCTGCGCGCCGTTTGCGCAGTCTGTTCCGCTCCAGTACGGTGAACGGAGAAGTGAAAGAGACGCTCGGGCTTAAAGCATTACATTCCCTGACTTTCACTGACTAAAAACTTCATTTCCATTAAATCTAATGAACGTAAACAGGCTGTTGTTGTTCTTTAGTTGCCCAATATGTCAAATATACCCTATTATTTAGTAATAGATTAATAAGCATTTTAAATGATTCTTATAAATGTAACGGGTTTCATTAGAAATACGGGATGACACATTGAATGGCAGGATACCCCTCGTGTCTGCACATAGATTCATTGCATACACCTGTGCAGCTCATTATCAGGAGCGCGTGGATAATCAGCATTTTAAAAAAGGCGTCTATGTAAGCATTTGCATGCGACTTCTCGAGTGCAGGTGAAGCCTCCGTGGTCAGACCATTTCACTTATTCCCTTTCTCCATTTGCGCAGTCTGTTCCTCTCCAGCACAGTGAACGGAGAAGTGAAAGAGACGCGCAGGCTTAAAGCATTACATTCCCTGACTTTCACTGACTAAAAACTTCATTTCCATTATATCTAATGAACGTAAACAGGCTGTTGTTGTGCTTTAGTATTATGTAGAATATAAAGAATTAATACTTTTCGGAATCTTTTTCAACTCCAATCCAGCCTCTCGGTTCATTTCAAACATGTTTGATGCTGTTGAGGATTTCAATTCGGGCTGAACACTGCTCTGATAGCCTGCCCTCCATACAGCCGCATCCCCAAAGAGAAGAGCTGAGGAGAATCACATCAGTTTCAATAAATTAAGTTTTAAGTTCTTTATTATTATTATTATCATTAATTAGCCTGTTTGCTATTTTATCCTATCTGTCATCATCATGAATAACCACACACACAGAACGTGTGGCTAATGAAAGAAATTATCATTTATAATTGTTATAAATCAGATTTTAAATATATTTGTTAAAGCTGACGCGATTCTTCCCAGCTCGGTTTTGGAAATATGACAACAAAGGGTTTTTTTTGCTTACTACAGGTAAACTTTAAATAAAATGTGCAATTATATTAAAAGGTGACCTTGAGTAATTGCAACGCCATAATTTCACAAAGTCAAGATGGGTTTTAATTGTTTTATTTCATATTTTCAAATAATACATATAATTTAAATAGACATGTCCATTTAAATTATATTTATTATTTAAAAATACGAAATAAAACATAAGTAAAATCCATCTTGATTCTGTGAAATTATGCCGCATTAATCACTCCTGCACAAAAGGTACGCGAGCTGTCACTGGGGTGGTACCTTTTCAAGTACACATTTGTACCTAAAGGATCCATATATGACACCATAAGGGAATAAGTGAAATGGTCTGACCACGGAGGCTTCACCTGCACTCGAGAAGTCGCATGCAAATGCTCACACAGACGCCCTTTTAAAATGCTGATTATCAACGCGTTCCTAATAATGAGCTGCACAGGTGTATGCAATGAATCTATGTGCAGACGCGAGGTGTATCCTGCCATTCAATGTGTCATCCCGTATTTCTAATGAAACCCTTTACATTCATAAGAATCATTTAAAATGCTTATTAATCTATTACTAAATAATATGGTATATTTGACATATTGGGCAACTAAAGAACAACAACAGCCTGTTTACGTTTATTAGATATAATGGAAATGAAGTTTTTACTCAGTGAAAGTCAGGGAATGTAATGCTTTAAGCCCGAGCGTCTCTTTCACTTCTCCGTTCACCGTGCTGGAGAGAAACAGACTGCGCAAACGGCGCGCAGAGTAGGCGATAATGAGTACAGCTCTCTTCTGATTGGCTGAAGGGTCACGAGGTCCCTGCATCTGCCAGGAAGGTCTCAAAAATACACACACTCGTATTCAGGGGGAGTCGTACGTGAAAGAGGATTTGCACATTCTCATTCAGGATGAACTCGCAAGTTTTAAACATTCAAAACATTTTGTACACTCTTATAAATCTGCAGATGGTGTTTTGCATTTGTGAAACTTATTTTATGAATGTGTATTTTTATTTTTTGCACGTGAATTGTTTTTGTGAATGTATATAAATATTTTACGCACGTGAATTTGGTTTTACGCACGTGAATTTGGCTACGCATGTGTACATCGCGTCATAGGGTGGTGATTTTAATATCACATTAGATAACACAGTTGATAGATGGCCTCCTGCATCCTGTAATAATACCAATATAAAGCTAAAAATGTTGATACAAAGATTTGATCTAATTGATGCTTGGAGAGCTAAAAATCCTCATAAAAGAGCTTTTACTTGGTGTAAGAACTCAAGATCTAAGCAATCAAGAATAGATTTGTAGTTAGTTCCTCGTATGTTTGAAGAGAATCTAAGGGTTGATATTTTATCTATACCTTTAACTGATCATAAGGCAATACAAATTCATATTAATCTCTCGACAATGCCTTCTACTAAAATATATAATTCTTATTGGAAACTTAACAGCTCTGTACTAAAACATAAATTTGTAATTCTTAAAGTAAAAGAGTTAATTCACTCCTATTAGATGAAGGCTAAAACAGAAGAGGCTTATGGTAAACATTAGGAGTTGCTTAAATTTGAATTGGGCAAGTTCTTTAGAAATTATTGTAGTGCAATTGCCAAGCTCAAAAGAGCACAAGAAGAGAACATTATTTCCTCTATTGCTTATTTGTCTTCTAAATGCCCTGATAATTTAACTATGGAAGAGAGTAACAGTGGGGCGCCACGGTGGCGTAGTGAGTAGCACGTTAGCCTCACAGCAAGAAGGTCGCTGGTTTGAGCCCCGGCTGGGTCAGTTGGCATTTCTGTGTGGAGTTTGCATGTTCTCCCCGTGGTTGCAGGGGTTTTCTCCGGGTGCTCCGGTTTCCCCCACAAGTCCAAAGACATGTGGTACAGGTGAATTGGGTAGGCTAAATTGTCCGTAGTGTATGAGTGGGAATGTGTGTGTATGGATGTTTCCCAGAGATGGGTTGCGGCTGGAATGCTGGATATGCTGGCGGTTGAATCCGCTGTGGTGACCCCGGATTAATAAAGGGACTAAGCTGACAAGAAAATGAATGAATGAATGAATGAGAGTAACAGTCTTTTGAAACATCAGCTCAAATTGGATGAATTATACAAATCCAAAGCTGAAGGTGCTTTTGCAAGGTCCAGAAGACGCTGGCTTGAGGAAGGAGAAATAAAATTCAGCATATTTCTTTATATTAGAAAAATATCTCGAAAGAAACCATATTCATCAACTGAAAATTGGTAACATTGTTTCTGAAGATCCAAAAGAAATTGCCAAATATTGTTCTGATTTTTACAAGCATCTTTATAGCAGTCAATTTTGTCATGACAGTGTTATATTATTTATGGACACTTTAGAAAATATTAAATCAATTAGTACTTCTGACAGAGATTTTTGTGATCGTCCCATTACAATAGTAGAGATTCTTGAATCTATTAAATA
>CAIGQQ010002634.1:0-12562 GCA_903798035.1 Danio albolineatus
GCACGGTACAAGGTGTCTGTGACGGCAAGGTGTATGTGACGGTTTACAGTGTCCATGGAGTGGATATTGCATTCAAATAAAACAAGGAAAAGAAGCACCAGTGAATGAGTCAATCCTTATTGAACCAGGAGCTACAAATAGCATCATAACACAAGTACACTCTTCAAAAGAACACTAATATTTTATTCTTAAGAATATTTAATTTAATTTAGTCATTTTAATAATTTAATGATTAGGCATTGGAATCAAAACGTGAAAACGCATATCCAAAACAAATAATAATAAATGTTAACAAAAACATTTAACAAAAGCAAGGTAAAAAGTAACAGAGTCTGCAATATCTGCTACCAGATCTACTTTCAGTTGTCACCCACCCACATCAAAATATACTTTAGTCATTTATGGTAAATACTATAGTGCTTTTTAACCATACTGACACTGACGCCTCCAATAGAGATAGAGAGGTTGTGCAATCAGCAAAAATGTTGCAAGAATTGGTTTTTACATATGGGCGATATATATTGCATTACCATAAATTATTGAGGTCATGTCCATGTATTGTGCAATAAGTCGATATATTGATTATTGTGACAGGCCTATTTCGAATTCTCAAAGAATATTTTCTGAAATTGTATTATTAAGGAGAAAGTCAGAATATGTTAATATAAAACCAGCTTTACCTCAACATCTATAATAAAGATAACCGCATCACCAAAACAATCAACAATTTAAAAAAATCTCAAATGTTAATATTATATAATTGTATTGAGGTAAAGTTGATTTTATTTCCACATTCTTTGGCGTTCAATAAAATATGAAAGCGGAATTAAAAAGGCTAATACTGATTATTTATAATGAAATACTTTTATGAATACAACTTGTGACATGGCCGGTGTTCTGACGATTTGTGCTACCTCATCAGAATGCGATCAAAAGCTCAATCTGTCATATTTAATCTAAAAGAAAACAGGGTTAGCACATCTTGTCAGTTTCACATGTCTATCAGAATGAACCATCTCCTCAAAGAGGGGTGTAAAAACAGGGGCAGCACATATTGACAGTTTCAAATGTCAATCGGAATGAACTACAACTCTAATAAACAAATTAAACATAAAACTACGATTTAAAAAAAAACTAAGGCAGTAGTTTACTCTGATAGACATTTAAAACTGCTACGCCTTTTTCTATATTGTTCAGGTAGAACTACTAGTAGTAGTTAATTTTGCTAGATATTTGAAGCTGACAATATGTGCTACCCCTGTTTTTACATCCTTATTTACTGTGGTAGTTCTTTCTGATAGACATTTGAATCTGACCAGATGTGCTAACCCTGTTTTTTTTAAAGGATATATGACAGATTGAGCTGCCGAAAGCACCCTGATGAGGTAGCACACATTCTGATGAGGTAGCACAGATCGTCAGAACACCGACCCCTAAATAGCTTACCACGTTACATTGAATATTGGCTGTTAAATCCAACGTATGTAGAACATTAGCACTATTTAATTGACAGAACAATGTTGTACCTTGATGGTAATTGGCTGTTAATATGATTTCCCTATTTAGAATTTGCAAAAAACACCTTTCAGAAGTTAAGAAACTTAAGAAATCAGAAAGTGAAAGTGTAAACGTGCGGATGTTTACCTCAATTATAATTGTCAGTCTAGCAGTAAACGAAATACCAAATGAATATTGACATTCCAGCATAACAAAGCATAATTCATGAAGTCCTCGGGAATAACATGAGAGCACGTTTACGTATTCAATCCATTCACGTCACTACATTTTTCCATACAATGAAAGTGAGTGTCTAGCATCTTCTCTTGTATTTTGCGGAAGAAAACACTGATACACGAAGTTATACTCGTACACTCACATTGTTATATTATGATCGCAGATCCTGTAATACATGTGGAATTACGGTTTATTGACGGATGAAGGTAAAGGACGCCACCATGGCTAGAATCAAGAGACACATTTCTATTGCTCATCTTTGTCATATGACACTAATTAAACAGATGAATATGTTCACTAACGTTAAAAACTACTGAAAAGCAACTGATTCGTTCAAACAAAAACCCCCGCATTGTACTTAACATCACGGTAGCAACATGGCTAGCTGATTAGCCTAAAACGCTGTTTTTACAAACATTTAAGCGATTGTGCGAATTAATTATGCATACTCTCACTGTACATTGAATTCAGATACCATGATACAAACCGGAGAATCACACAAACATTAGACACACATATATTAATGTAAAATAGTTAAACCCGGAAGACAAACTTTACCTGTCCGTATTGATAACTCATTCCGCGGAAAATCTTTAGCAAATGAAGCGACTGGGGTGTATTTAACAAAGCCCGCCTCCTCACGCTGATTGGTGCATTCTCACGTTTGTCAGCAGAGAAGCCTCATATTTTCAACCCGATTGGTTAAAGCAATGGAAAATTGCATAGCTGAGACTGTGAGTCACACCGTGAACATAATATAATGTTTTGTTTGTGGTAACCATATTTATGGAGGGGGATGCTGAAATATGTGATACTGAGGTAAGAGTTAACTTTTTTTGTGAAACTTTAAATGAAAGTTCATTATATAAGATTTTTTTTTTTACATATTACATCTGTAAGGTATGGTCTTTTAACTACAGTCGTTTGAACTGTAGTTCTGCCGAATAGCTAATAAGGAAATAAGGGCAGGATTAATAGCTTTAAATGTGGGAGAGCGTTGCTATTATGTGATTATATTGTATTGCAATATGGAGTGATTAAATGTTGATGTAAATCAAAAGTAATTGACAAATACTTGAAAATGAGATGATTTAATGAGAATACTTCTCTATGGTTACACTAAATTATTTACAAATAAAAGTATACAATGATAAAACATGAATGATAAAAACATATGATAATAATTTTACCCAGCTTAAATGTAAGTTAAAGTTACCTGAGAGAGATATAGAGAGAATTGGGAGAGAGCCAGAGCAGGAAAAAAGAGACAGAGCAAAAATTACCACCTATTGTGTGTCTTTCTTGACCATGTGACCAAAGCCCAAACACTGAGACATTCAAACTGACCAATCAACATGTGACCACATCGTAAAACCCTCCAAAGTCGACACACCAGGTCCTGATCTTATCAGTATCTGCCTTTGGAATTTGTGTGAGCCTTCTTTGGTGAAAAAGGACATGTTTTGCCGTATAAACAAAAGCATATAATTTTCATCCCTACACAGCCCTGTGACTGTACAAATTTGCCCTGACTTGGCTTGACAATGGGCATTAGTGCTGTGAACATGCCATTTATGCATCCTCTTAAAATTTAATTTTTACCTGCCACATTTGGGATGTTTCACAGCTTTATTCCTGTAAACAATATGAATACACAGTTCATTTATTTACACAGAGTCAGACTATTACATTATATGGAACAAAGACAGCTGTTTAAGAAAATAAAGAAGGTATTTATGTCCACAATGTAAATTCCATAGTACAGTTCCGTTTTCAAGGGTTTAAGTGCTCTATGCTTAAAATCAGTGTTTTGTGAATAATCCTACACTTGAATAAGTACACTAGGTGGCAGTGTGCATCTTAAATGAGTAAATGAGACACAAGATGACCTTCTAATTCCATCACAATTATAACATACTGTATACAAAAAAAAAGACATATATACTGTCAAAATACAAATATCCCATTTGGTGTATCAATTAATTGTATTATCTACATTATTATCCAAGTCCCAATGTGTCTATTATTACAATTTATTACAAGTCAGCTTTCATATAATTTGATTATCTCTGATTGGAATTTCTCTGAATTTATTACTTCTTCTGCAGCCAATTTAAGATTGTTGAGATTCTGGTTGGACATGGCCGTCGGATCCGTCCTTCTGCTGATGTCGTGTCTATTCTCCTCACTCTTTTTGTGCAGAAATTTGCTGACTTTCTTTGTAATCAAATACAACATCTCACAGATACACATGAAGATGCACACAGAGGAGGAGACCACCATGAAAAGAGTGAAGATTTTCTTCTCTGTTGGACGGGAGAGGTAGCAGTCAACTATATTCGGACAAGGTTCTCCAGTGCATTTGGTAACATTTGGCATGTCGAATTTATAAAGATAGTACAAAATATACAGGAATGCTGCATCAATGCCAGCTTTGAATATCAGGCTGATTACATAGGTGTACCACAGGCCTCCGCGCTTTCTTCCTGGATTTGCATACATGTTTTTGCCATTGCGAACAATGTTGTACTTCACATTCTTCATTTCTCGATATTTGACGTGAGCGACCACCATGAGAGACGGACAAGTGACGAAAATGAGCTGGAGAGCCCATAGACGGGTGTGGGATATGGGGAAGAACTGGTCATAGCAGACGTTGGTGCAGCCTGGCTGGGCCGTGTTGCAGATGAAATCTTTCTGTTCATCACTCCACACTTGCTGGACAGACACCACAAACACCAGGATTCGGAAGATGAACACCACGGAGAGATAGACGCGGCCAAACACGGTGGAGTATTGGCTAACCCCGCCAAGCAGGACTTCTAGGGACAACCAATTCATGTCTGCTGCTGCAAACAGGCGTCTTACTCATTCCAGGATATTAGCCCTACAAAATAAAGAAATAAATAAAGAATTAATATGTTTTTAATTACATTAAAATAGTATTTATTAGTTAATTATTTTTAAGATGTTTTTTTTGACATTTAATATTCAATTGGGTTTCAATAGTGCTCCGGTTTCCCCCACAGTCCGAAGACATGTGCTGTAGGTGAATTGGATGAACTAAGTTGGCCGTAGTGTATAAGTGTGTGTGCGAGAGTGTATGGTACCCAGTACTGGGCTGTGGTTGGAAAGACATCCGCTAGGCCTGTCAGAATAATCAAAAAATCAACTTATCGCACAACACATGAACATGACCACAATAATTTTTGGTGGTGCAATATATATCGCCCATAAATAAAAAAACTATTCTAGCAATATTATATTTCTATTGGAGGTGTCGGTATGGTTAAAAAAAACATAGTATTTACTGTAAATTACTTAAGTATATTTTCATATGGGTGTCTGACAAATAAAGACAGATCTGGTAGCAGATATCGCAGCCTCTGTTACTTTTTACCTTGCACATTTTTGTTAACATTTATTATTATTTAATATAGATATGCGTTTTAACAGTCGGATTCCAATGCCTAATTATTAAATTGCTAAAATGAATATAACTTAATTAAATATTCTTAAGAATGAAATATTATGTGTTCTTTTGAAGATTGTACTTGTATTATGATGATATTATATTGTTATTCTGGCATTATGAGTGGAATAAAATGACAATACTATGGTTTATCGCAATATATTTCGGTGCAATATATCGTAAAGCACAAAACAGATATCGTGTCAGGCCTAACATCCGTTGTGTAAAACATATGCTGGAATAGTTGGTGGTTCATTCCGCTGTGGCAACCCCTGATAAATAAGGGACTAATCTGAAGAAAAATTAATGAATGAGACTCAATTGATATTCATTTTCTCTGTTTGTACATTTAGATTTCCTTTGCCTTCATCTAATACTAAAGGCTCCCAATATACTACAAGCTCAATTGTAAAAAAAAGTGAACCGGTATAATGAAATGTTAAATTCAGGCTAAAGTATGTGCTGGGAATTTAAAACTGCTGTAATTTTAGTTATATGTTCATCTAAACATTGCTCTTAGCTGCATAAATGGCATCAATATGTTTGGTAAAAGTGTATGTTGCTTTTAAATTTCTTAGTTTACTCCTATATGAGTGCTGTGAGTATATTGGATAATATGGGTATCATATAGGTAGTACTAATATAATACTAATATAGGTAATACTAATATATATTATATAAATAATATACTCTTTGAAAACAGCATTGATTTATTAATACTGCTGAATGAATATTTAAAAATTTTCATAATGAGTATTGCAATGTTCCATTTTTTTAAAACTCGCATGACATTTAAAATGATTAACACCTTTAAAAAAATAGTAATATTTTATAAAAACATCAATTTATTTAGTTATAATAAATAAACAAATACATAATAAATAAATACATAATAAAGACATAATATTGTAATGCAGTGGTGTACTGTACATACTGTAATACTAATATGTAATACTGTACATAATACTGTACACTGCTCTTCAGTGTTTGGACTTTAAGCAGTAAAAATTAAACCACACTGAACTGAACTAAACTGAACTTCATCTCTGAAAATTGGACTGACAGTTTCACTTTACAAGAAATTCTATGTTAAGCTGCTTTGACGCTTTGCTGCTGTTTTTGTAAAAGCGAATTGAATTGAATTGAAAATACTCGATTAAAAGTACAGTGAAAAGTTCAGTTTTGTATTATTTAGGGGGGTTTTTGTCAGTATTAACACTCTTATGGCAAATAATGTCCAAAAATCCACTTTCTGAAATCTAAATACTTTCAGTTTCACAATGAGTATTCTTTTATTAACAACAGAATGGCCACTGGGCAACATTGTTGTTCTGCTTTTCAGTGATTAAATTCAATAAGCCTTTCTTTGTCTTCCTTACTTTTTAAAGACAATTGGTTCCCCAAAAAAACAAAACAAAAATGAAAGATATTGATGGCATCATCTTTCAAGCATGTCATGTCAACATGTTGCAACAAGCAGTTAAATTGTTTCTATAGGCAGCAACGATCCATTATTGGCGGCTTTCGTTTGATTCTTTACCCTTTTGTTCACAAAGAAACCAATACATTTGGAGTTTTTGCATTTTAGGATAGTTTTGTTAATGTTTCTTCTTTGCGAAGTTAGATCAGCATATAGCTTTTACAATAGTATTGTATGTGCTCTTGTTAGTTTTCAGTAGAAATAGCATTTGCATAGACAACAAACTAGGTCACATAGTTAGTATACTGTAGCCTGTTATTAGTTTGACACAAACCGTAATCAAAAGTACAAGAAGCACGTCATTAGTGTTATCATTAAGATCTATGGCAGATGTTTATACAAAGCATAAAATGGGCTTTAATTTATTCTGAAATTTATGAGAAAGTGTACAAAATCCCCCAAACAAATCAACATATCCAATTTAATCTATGTTAACGGTCAATATTAGTACTGTACATGCTGTACTGAAACAAAACAGTATATACAGTACTAACTGATTTGAGTATAAACTTTTTTTTTTTTTTACTTTATTTTGACGAGATTTAAGTGATATGTCCTTACCTTTTTGGGATTCCGGCTGTTGTGAGGAAGAGCAAAAGCTTTTCCTTTGGCTGACAATCAAGAAATACCTGATTGGTGGAAAGTGTCTGATTCTATCTATGACAACCACCTGAGTTTAGATGAAATGAAATCAAAATTAAAACACTGTTAGTTCTGTTTCCACTCAGCTGTGGGAGATTTACTATGGTAATCAGTTTTTGTAACGCCCGTCGCCAGGGGCATTTCATAAAGCTGGTCGCTAAGGTTGTATAAAACTAAGTAAACCTTCATGGGATGCAATTCTTTGTTTATATACTGTAGGTGCTGTAGGTGTGTGTGTTTATATGGGCGTGTGTGCGTGTGTGTTTTGCTGACTAATGTACTGTACTGCATTAGGAGTGCTAGCATTAAAATAGCATTTTTTATATATATAAAGACATAATCTTATATTACGGTGATAACTAAATTCTTGTAAAGCTACAGTATACAATCTAATCAATCTTGTTTTTAGTGCATATTTGACATCACGTTCTTAGTGAATCGTGAATACAGTTGGTTATTCTTCTTTATGTTGTCACATAAAATACTGCAGTGTAAAGATATTGAGCAGCATTACATGAACAAAGTTTTAAAAGTTCAAAACGTTCAAAGCAGTTGCAGTCAAACTGAAAGTGTCTATACGTTATTTAGAAACCTGACTGAAAACAACATTCCATGAATGGGTGGAATATTTTACGTATGTGCCATTTTCATAAAAAAAACAAGAGAGCGTTCTGGTTATGGCCGTAACCCATGTACGGAAATGGAGATGTTGTGTCCTTGACACATCGGGAATAGGCAGATGACCAATCACTCTGAAGAGTAAAGCTGTGGTCACGCTGCACTTTTTGCCCTATAGACTTCCGTTCATATGACAGCGAATACGACAAACTGGAAATGCAAGCTCATGCAACAAGTTGCACAGTTTGCTGCATTGCAAAGTTCAAGCTTGGTGAACTCTGATCTGCGAAATCGCATCACGTGACTGCGAAAGACCAATAGAAGATCAAAACATGACCTCTCAGAAATTTTAAATATGGACCAATCGCTCACTTTTTAATATGTCTAATCATCTTGTATAATCCTGCCCATGTACACAGCACTGTACAACAGAAATTGCATGCTTAAACTCTAGTGTGAACGCAGCATAAGAAAACGGGCCAATGAGTACCTATAAGTTCGCAAAGCACAGCTCCCACGGGTGTGACTGATCATAATCAGGCAAGTACTGTACAGTATACTGTAGCCATATACTGTAGCCAGCACCTGAAAGAGAGCAAGCCAGTCTTTAATTGCTGAAACATCTCTGTTTCCTCCTTCAGGGAACATGGGTTACAGTAACATTCCCCTTCAGAACGGGGACTTCTTTGTTCTGTTCTGCAAATCGCCTCATCAGCTGGATCTGTCACGTGTTTGGTAAGACACAAGCATCACCATAAGTGCAACCTTCCAATGTAACCAGAATATGGGAATATTTTAGACTATGCGGGGGGTTTGTACGAGTTATTTTACCAAGCCATCTGTAGACAAGAGATTTTAGAAAAACAACAGTATACTGGGAAAACGTGCAAGTGCCCAAGGGGAAAGATGCTACCCAAATGGGGAGACCTGGTGACAATATAAGCCTATGGGCTAGCCCAATCCAGGGGGAGCTCTACATATGATAAGATGGCTGGCAGGTAGGGAAGATACAGGTCCACCTAAGAAGAGGGAACTGCACCATGGCTGAATGACGCACATGGGTTCGCCAAATGGGAACACACACTGTAGCTGGGACCAATCCCCAGAATGCAGGTTGACCATACCAGACAACGTACTAGGCCAAGCACAGAAACGCACAGTTGTAACAATCTGGAAAAAGATGTGTTGTCTGACTGTGTTGCTCTCTTAGGGAAATCTGTGCTTTTAATTGTACCCAGCAAAAGGCCTAGGGACGGGAGAATCACCCAGCTCGACTGCCACTGTCTGCATTGTCACCCACACTAGATATGAAAGTTGATCTAGTCGTGTGAGGCTTCTCAAGCAAAAAGTCCAGCTTGCTCTCCCTCAGGTGCTGTCTACTGTATGTATTTGCCTGATTAAGATCAGATGCACATGTGGGAGCTAAGCTTTGCCAACTGACAAATTTGGCATTCATTGGCCCATTTTCTTACTCTTACTCAGAGTGATTGGTCATCTAGTGATTCCTGATAGAAGTTCCTGTTCTAAAAGGAAACATGTGAATAAAAGCAAAGTGAAGAAGTGTATTATAAGAATACAATAGGAAGGGTTTTGTTCCTGTTGTTTCTGGGCAAAGATACAGTAGCATGCAGGAAATATTATATCAAATCATTAACATGGAGATACCTCATGATCATTTTTATGGATTTTGTTTAAAGTATTTTATTATTATAATCATTTTATATTCTTATAATGTTTATGAAAATACATGTTGTATATTTTGGTCCATATATAAAAAATCAATCATTGAACAATTAACTCGAAAGTTATTATTTTTATTTTATTTGAACTTTGTCTATGTACACTCTTAAAAAAAGGTTCCTTGAGGTTCTATATAGAACCCTAGGGTTCTATACTTGGCCAGTAGAACCTTTTACCCAAAAATGGTTCTATTTAGAACCCTTTGAGTGCAAAGAACCTTTTTGATTAAAATGGTTCTATAATGTGAGATTTATGACATAATTATATAGTAAAGATTATAAATAATAATAAGCTATAACACAGAGAGACAAAGCTTTTTGAGTCAAAACCTAATAAAATGACTGCTATGGTCAAAAACCTAATCAATGTATGATGGGATTTTTGTTTCATGCAGGTTTGTACATTACCATATAACTAATATTTTATAAATGCTTAATATTTAAACTTTTTGATGAATTATTTTGTGAAATTAATTAAATAACCAGTTTATTCAGACTGTACAGTGTGTTGTTATGGTTTAATAAATTATTTTAAACTAATAATCATGAAAAAGCCCTCTGGTGACGTCATTCATTGGTGGACTGGTGTTAAAGAGCCTGGAGAGTAACGGTTAATTTTTGAAAAGGAGACCTCCACTATTGCAGCTCCATCATTCAGGTACGTTATTACTCTTTTAAAACTATAATAATGAAATATTTTGTATTACGGGGTAATGTTTCTCTTCCCTTGTCTTATATGGTGACAGACTGAATAAGGGGTAACGTTAATATGGATAAATACTGTGCTTGTAAGTTTCTGATGGCCTCTGTCGACAGCCTTCGCTTCAGAAATCTGTGTCAAGCTGACTTTGCTCTGCTTTTTGTTCGAAATAAGTTACAGTTTCGCTTATTTGTTTGTCAATCAATAACATTGAAACAGCTGCGTTATTCGAAGGCGGGCTCCGAGAGGGAGCGTGAAGCGCGTGCACGCGCTTTTAATAGTAACTTCATATTAGCCGTTTTCCGCTTTCGTGCAGTTTTTATCTCCAACCTTGAACAAACGAGTACTTGCAGCTTTTTCGTGTGTGAGTTTAGGCGAGTTTATACTCTCTCATAGATCTACACACATTCACTCACTATGGCCAATTCACCTATACTGTACACATGCTTTTGGACTGTGGGGTCAACCGGAGCACCCAGAGGAAACCCACATGAACACTGGGAGAACTTGCAAACTCCACACAGAAATGACAACTGGCCCAGTCGGGACTCGAACCAGTGAGGTGACAGTTCTAACCAGTGAGCCCACTGTGCCACCCATGGACAAAACTATTTACATTATAAGAGAGGCTGACTGACATGGACATGCTACAGGTTGTGGAATGGCTGTTCGCAGTGTTTTGTCTAATCATTCTGCAATGTTTTAGTAATGTTTTTTATTAAATTATGTATAAAAATGGATGTTGTGATGACCAATACATGCAGGTACCATCCACTTTTTGAAATTGTAGTGTTATTTAATAGATGTTTTGATTGTTTGTGTATTGTTTCTATCTGCATTGTGATATATTTCTCTTCATTTTAGAGATGTGTGAAAGTTAAGTACTGTATTTGTTCAAACAGTAAAAAAGCTTAGAAAAGTGAAGTCATTACAATTACAGTGTTGAATGCCATTAAACTGTTAACGTAGATCTGCTGTCCAATGCAAAGTATGCAGAGGTGCAATTTAAAATATTATTTAAAAAAATATTTTGTATAATGAATTGAATAAATTTAAACAATTTGATTTGTCTAGATTGGTTTTATTTTTTATTCATTAATAAGTAACAATAATTCAATAATAAATAAAAAGAACCCTAAAATGGTTCTAAATAGAACCATCTAACTTGAATTCAAAGAACCATTTGGGGTTCTATTTAATGAACCCTTAAAATGGTTCTATATAGAACCTTTTTGGGGTTCCATATATGAAGCACTTGATAGAACCGTTTTTGGTTCTATATAGAACCGTTTGTTTTAAGAGTGTATGTATGCAGCTATTTTTTTTAAGTGAAAAAACATTTGGGGTCAGATGTACTAACAGTTTGCGCCAGCACAAATCCTGTTTTACTCTTAAAAAGCTAAGAACAGTGAAATTTTTTAGATAAAAATATATATTTTTAAATGCTTATTGCATTTATTTGAGGTGTTTCCCCTTTCAGATGCTAAATCTATGGGAGAAGAAAATCATGCAAATTGATTTAAAGTAAAAGTAATTTGCTTTGCATTAGTCAGTTTCCTGTTTGTGCACCATTACTGGCTATTATAATAATAAGCTCCTCTGTCTGCATTCCGCACGGAAACAAACGTAGAAATTACACACCCATCAGCAGTTTTATATCTATTGTTTCACATTGTTTCCCTTTTTAGCAGATCTGACCATCTATCTCAATGTTTGTAAAAACATTCAAAATACACGCTGTAGGTCTCAAACAAAGTGCACTGTAAAAATGCTGGGTTCCACACAATCGATTTACGTTGGGACAACATGAAGGAATTAAGTATTTTGGGACACCGACTACACTCACAAAAATATTTTTGCTGCTTGTTCAAACTACTTATTTAAAATAAGCTGAAACACAATTCTTGAGGGTTTTTTGGGACAACTTTAATGTTTTATGTTCAGTCAGCATAAAATTGTAAAAAAAGTACATTAAGTTAACGTATTCGATTTGTGTTTGGACGATGTAAAGGGACTGTGTGGAACTCGGCATTTTTTATAGTGCAAGATAAGGAACATTCCAACAAAAAGCTCATATATATATATAATGCTGTGAGGTGAACGTGCTACTCACTACGCCACCGTGGTGCCTATATTGCATTATATTATATTATATTATATTATATTATATTATATTA
>CAIGQQ010002702.1:0-12948 GCA_903798035.1 Danio albolineatus
GCTACCCGAAGATCGTGCTCTATGTACAACCTGTTCCTTTGCTTGGAGTCAAACTGCACCAAGGAAGAGAAGCCACTTTCATAAAAATACGTAGTTCTGAATGGGATGGGTTTGATCGCACTCTCAGATCGTGAAAACTGGGAGAGGCTTACTTCACTGAATTTCCTTTTTAGCGTCTTATCACATGAAAGCTCCACGAGTTGACTTTTTATGTTGCTCGGCAACGTGACGCTTTCCACGTCGATTCCAACGGGATCTGTTGTCGTGCGCGCATTTCAAAATAAAAGTCCGGTATACGCAAAACAAGTTAAAAATTAAACTTTTGTTGTTTTTCTGACCACACACTCTGCGACCCACTGAAAATGTTCCTGCGACCCATTTTTGGGTCGCGACCCACCAGTTGAGAAACACTGGTGTAAAGAATTACAAACACTCAAACTACTGTAATTGAGGAGTTTTTCTCAGGAATAGTAATTTACTAAGTCGTTTTAGAAATGTGTGCTTAGTACATTTTTAGTGAAGTATCTGTACTTTTTTTTTTCAACATTATAATAATTTATTTATTTATTTATTTTTATTCTTGAAGAAAAACAAGTACAAAGAAAATGCAACGACAATTTCAAAGGTTAGGGGAAGATATGAACAATATCACAGGAATACATTAAATGATATACAAGCTTGTACAATTCGCACAGCTTTTTTATTTTTAGAGGGTAATACAGACTCAAAGTAATGCTTCACTTTATTTTTAATGCAATAAAATGTGGAATTTTACCTGAAAATTTACATTTATGAATATGAAATTTGGCCATTAAAATAAAGAAATTTGTGAAAAATGTATGAGACTTTTTTTCTCTAGAGTTTTCAAAAATTCCTAAAAAACATCTTTCCAGTGTAGCCTAATGTTTTCATCAAGTATCTGTACTTTTACTACACTACTTTGCTTCCACCTGCAGTCACTACTTTATTATTTCCTCTCTATGGGGATTAGAAAAATCAGTCCTGTGATTCATGTCCAATCAATTCACACAAAGAAGGAAAATCACATCATAATGAACTACCACACAGGCGATTTTTGTAATTGCAGCAAATTGTTTGGAAGCATGAAAAGTGTCCAAGAAGAAATCTTTACACGCATTGACCCAGAGACTGTTTAGATGCGTGTCACTGATGAGAAGATGAAGGATGTTTACTAAATGATGTCCGAAATGGCCTTAAACACCCAGCAGGCACAAGACTAGGCATGGAAACAGACAGAATGATAACCTTGAATAAAATATCACGGTTTGATGATATTGTGATTACTGCTCTAAAATATATTCTTTCGAAGTGTCTGAGTAAAAAACACATTATATTTTATTTTGAGAAACTTTTCAAATATTTTTGAGCAGTAAACATGTCAGGCTAAATAATTCAAATAAATCATTGACTTCTGCTGTCCTCATTAGTTTCAGAAACAAAGATTTCTTTGCAATTTAAAACAGCATCTTTGAATATCTTTTCTGCTGGAGATACTGTTGTTCTAAAAAATAACAACCACACTTAAAAAAAAAAAAAGTTAATAAAAAGTCTTACACATAGCTTAGGAACGGTATTACAGAAAATTTTGGCGGTTTTAAAACCTTGACTTTTCCAAACCGTGGTATACCTTGAAAGCGGTTATGCCAGATGCCATGCCAGGTTATGCCATGCCAGATTATTTTTTAGCCATTTTATTTGTGATTTTGGCAGCTGTTTTTGCTTATTCAAACAAGCTGCATACATGCACTCTAAATGTATTCAGTGCACAACAAGTGCATAACAAAACATTTCACAATGAAATAATAGAGTATTCAGCTTAATAAAGAAAACTACTGTACTAAAATTGTCTTTAAAACAGACAACATAAAATAAATTAAGATGAACTAACCTCAACTAGTTAAACACATACTGTACACAGTAGTACTAACTGCTGGATAAACAAAACTGTAATAAATTGTGTTAAAAGCAGACAACATGAAAAAATAAAGACTAACTAACCTCAATTCCAGTTCTAACAATAAAAAAAACCTAACGTAAATCAAAACCACCTATTCGGTTCTCCCGCTCAACTTCGTCGTGCACGGAGAGAGCTCTGACTGGTTAACATCTTTCTACTGCTCAGCTTAGCTGTAATTACCCATTGTGCTGCACCAACTCTGATTGGTTAACATATTAAAATTATGCGCACAAGAATGTGAACAAAAATCTAAATAAATTAATAGATAAAGATGAAGCCTTACACGATTTAGAAATTGCATGTGCTTAAATCGCGTTTTTTTTTTATGTGATTGCGATTACTTTCACAGCCCTATCATGGAGACATTAAATTTTGTTTGGAAATGAAAATCAAGCTGATGTTAGAACTCAACGTCAGGCCGACGTCAACGTCCAACCTAAAATCAACCAAATATCAACGTCTAATGCCAAAATAATAAATTACGAATAAATGTCAGTATCTGACGTCAATATGACGCTGGTTTAAGATGTTGGCTCGAGGTTGGATTTTGGTCACTTTTTAACACAACCTAAAATCAACTAAATATCAACGTCATTATTGGACATCAAAATAATGTCCGTAGACGCTGACTAGACATTGAATTTTGGTCACCTGACGTCACAACCTAAATCTAACCTAATATTAGCATCTAATGAATGTTGTGTGAGTGCAGGGCAATAACTTAATGCACTACAGAATGTTACGTTTCACAGTGTAATACTCACTACTCTTGATATTTACAGCAGATACCTTTACTCTACTTGCACTAGATTTTTGGGCAAGTGATGGTACTTTTACCTAAGTATGATTTTTCAGTACACCACTTCTCAATGACGTTTGGGATATTAAATAAACCTATTAATGGATGACAATGAAAGACTGCACATATTTTTTTTATTTTACTGTTTAACTTCCATGTGCAACAAGTGTATAATAAAATGCAAACCATGTGTCTAGTTTTACCGACACCTACAAACGTCTATTTTACAAGAAACTTGTTTGTGAGCTCTTGCGCTGTCTGTTGGTGCTCTAGATTTGCCGATTTCAAACTGCTGAGTTAATGTTTTTTTCTGCATTCACAATGGTATGAACCATTATAGGGGTGGTCAAATGTATATTTAAGTTAATCGTTATTTTAATTATTAATATTATTTAAGATACAGATTAGAGCCATTTTAAAACTAAGATGTATTAGTGTAAACCCAGCCTGAGTGTGTTTTTTTTCGCGAGTGGGTTGCTGCTGCGACAAGGGCGGGGCAGAGGATTGTGATGCCGGCTCAGCATTGTGTTGTCTAACAGCCATCGGCGATGGACGATGGCATCGTCTATCGACCCAACCCTAGTCTGACCTCCTCCAAACCCCCCCTGTAATTTTCACCCTATTAAATAATACCCATTTCATACCGCAGCCTTTGCGATTAGCTAATCGCAACATTTCAAATCGCGATTATTGCACATACTACTATCACAATGAGGATTATTTTTTGCGATTTATCAGCCTGATCTCACGAGGAAATTCTATTATTTTACGTTTTGTCAGTTTAGTGACTTCAGAGTTCAGTCGTACGAAAATGTGTGATTTTAAATAAGGAGGCGAGGCACTAGGGCTGTGTATTGGCAAGGACCTCACGATATGATACAATAAATATTGTGATATATTGCAATAGTTTGTATCGGTATGTGTGTCACATTATATTGACAACTTGTTAAAGTCAGCAGACGAATTAAAATTCCAATTTATTTTCCATCCATTCCAGTTCATTAGAACTGCACAGTGTAACTGAACAGAGAACTCACTGTAAATGTATTAAGTGCCTATTGTTATTAAACACTTAACTCAAATGTATATGCCACTAAAGTCACATATAAATGACATATAAACTATTTATAAAACTAAAATAGCAAGTGGCAAAAAATTAAAGTGCATCAAGTAAACATAAAACTGCAACCTAATGCTCTATTATGCGGTCAACTATTAGAAACTTAAGTGTCTCTGCAATGTTAGTATGACTCTCACACCTAGCCAGCAATGACATGTGGGGCCCAGATGATGGCTTCATAGGCGGCAAATGTGGGCCCCATTATGGGCTTGCACCCGGGATCCACATTGGGACCAGCCGTGGAAGCCCAGACATACTAGAAGTGGGACCTGTAAGGGTACTGCATGAGTCCTAACGGTGCAATTCATGTCAAACTCATTTGGGCTCCACCTGCCCAACAGGGTTTAAAGTGGGTTTGCACCCGGGATCCACACAGGGGCTAGCCATGGATGCCCAGTTGGGTTTTAAGTGGGACCTGTAAGGGTGTTATGTGGGTCTTTACCGGGCAATTCGTGTCGGACCCATTTGGGACCCACCAGTCTGAAGGGGTTTAAAGTGGGCTTGCACCCGGGATCCACTTCGGGGCCAGCAGTGATTTCCCAGATGGTCCTGTAAAGGGTCTTAACTGGGTAATTCATGTCAGACCTATTTGGGCGCCTATAAAGGGGTTTAAAGTGGGCTTGCACCAGGATTTAACCGCGAATGCCCATACAGTATGGGCTTAAAGTGGGCTCTGTAAGCATCTTATGTTGGTCCTAACTGGGCAATTCATGCAAGGCCTATTTAAGCCCAACCATACCAAATGGTTTAAGGAAACAATCTAGGAAAAATCAAAAAGGAAGTTAAATACAATACACTTGATGCTTTGAACTGCAAGAAATATATTAAATTAGAAATATATTAAACAGCAACATTTATATATGCATATGTGCATTCCCAGTTCAAACCCATGCCCACTCTGCCCATAAATATGCCAATTCAGGGCCCATATATGCGTTCCCAGTTCAAACCCATGCCCACTTGGCCCATAAACATGTCATGCAAGACCCATATATGTGTTCCCAGATCAAACCCATGCCCACTCCGCCCATGCCTATCCCTTATGGGGCCCATGTAATCAGCTCATATGGACTTCCTATGTGGGACTCATACTACAAAACCTACACTGGACCTGCTGATTTCACCCAGCCAAAGCCCATGCCCACACAGTTCCCATGGAACCCATAGTTAACCCATCTGGGCCTCACATGTCATTGCTGGCTGGGCATGCATTGCTCGTGTCTCCAAAACATGTGAAACGAGTTCCCACTCATCTGAAATGTAACGTGACGTAATCGTAACATACAACTCTGTTGCTCTGGAGGTCCATGCATCGCACGTCAGGGCCACTCTTTCTGCATCTCTACTGGAGCAGAGGAGGAGGTCATGTGGCACAACTTGGAGCGATACTTGATATTAGACTATCGTAAAATAAATTATCGCGATAATTAGATACCGATATTTTTGCACAGCCCTATGAGGCACCCAACCTCGCTCCTAAACCAACTGTTATTGGGAGATGAGCAAATTATACTAAATTGTAGAAATGAAAGTGATTTCGATTAATCGCACAGCGCTACTTTAAACTACTACAAATGTCAGTAAAAGTCACTTTTTAAAAAACTTTCCAACATTAAAACTTGTTGTCCCGTAATGCAATTAAAAAACATTAATAATAATAATAATAATAATAATAATAATAATAATGACATTAATCATAAAATACTTAAATTGTTAATTTTCATATTTCTTTAATACTACCTTTGAGCAGTTATCAATGAGGCATTACATGATTACACCGCAGTGTGAATGCTGTGTTTCTGTGAAAGCATGTCCGGCCATATGTGAGAGGAAGATTAATGGCGAGGGTGTTGTTGATCAGATTGACATGTTTTTGATTTCTGAGAGTGCGGATCAGATTAACGTGCACTTCCACGAGGTAAACACCCTCTCAGCGTGTATTAAAATGACGTATGCTCGCCTGTTTTCAAGGGAGCTCATCATCCCTGCTTTAATTATCCAGCCGTTGTTCAGTTTTCTCAGCTTTTCATCTGTATGTTGAAACATGTAGCATTTAAAATATGGACAGATAGGTGTGTTTTGATGCCTATTTACCCGTAACTAGAACAACAGAAGAGAGAACATAATTGACTTTCACTTAAACTTAAAGCATATATTAAATAAAACAATTTCCCTTGTGGCGCCGTGGTTGCTCAGTGGTTAGCGCTGTGGCCTCACAGCAAGAAGGTCGCTGGTTCGAGTCCTGGCTGGGCCAGTTGGCATTTCTGTGTGGAGTTTGCATGTTCTCATCGTGTTGGTGTGTGTTTTCTCTGAGTGCTCCAGTTTCGCCCACAGTCCAAACACATATGGTGTAGGTGAATTGATGAACTAATTTGGCCATAGTGTTTGAGTGTGTGTGAATGAGTGTGTATGGGTGCTTCCAGTACTGAGTTGCGGTTGAAAGAGCATATACTTGCTTTGCCGGTGTGCGCATCCTGACAATTCTAAAATGCCTGGTGCGTCGTGGTGCGTCGTGACACAGTGTGCGATTTTTCCCCTGTTGACCGTTACAACCCCTTTGGCATCATTGCTGGAACTCACACTGCTAGCGATGGAAGATTTGTGTTAATTTGGCAGCCTGAATGCATACTGTACTGTACAGGAGACACGGAGGAGACTGATTGACTATGGTCTACAGTAGGACTGTGCAATATGGACAAAATAATCATATTGCGATGATTTTTTCTATTTATTTTTTTAACGAATATTGCAATTGTGATTTTATTTGCGATTTTGGGAACTGTTTTTGCTTATTTAAACAAGCTACATACACACATTCTAAATGTATTCAGTGCACAAGAAGTGCATAACAAAACATTTCACAATGAAATAACAGAGTATTGAGTTTAATAAATAAAACTGTAGTAAAATTCTCTTTAATACAGGAAACATTAAATAAATTAAGATTAACTAACCTCACCTCTAGTTAAAACATACTGTATACAATAGTACTAACTGCTTGATAAACAAAACTGTAATAAACTGTGTTAAAAACAGACATGAAAAATTAAAGATGAACTAACGTCAATTCCAGCCATAACAATAAATAAAAACTAACGTAAATCAAAACCACCTATTCGGTTCTCCTGCTTAACTTCGCCGTGCGCGGAGTGAGCTCTGATTGGTTAACATCTTTCTCCCGCTCAGCTTAGCTGAAATTACCCAGTGTGCTGTGTCAGCTCTGATTGGTTAACATATTAAAATCATGTGCACAAGAACGTGAATAAAAATCCAAATAAATTGCTAAATAAAATTGCAGCCTTATGCGATTTAGAAATTGCATGTGCTTAAACCGCGTTTAGCCCTAGTCTACAGCCAATCAGGACGCAGAACACAATGCGCTGTAAAAAAAAAAAAAAAAAGCATGTCAATTTGCACAAAAGAAAATCCATGAAACTGCGAGGCCGCGAAAGGTGAACTGCATTATAGCGAGGGACCACTGTGCTATTAATGCGATTTAACTATAATTTTTGTGATGTATTTAAAATTATTTGAATTGTAGGAATGAAATCATGTAAATTCGTACGAATTAGCCACTAAATCAAAAAGTTATGGATTGTTGTCAGATCATGTTGGATGTAACCCTAGTAGGAAGAGCTTATACATGCAAAGTTTGATAAAAAAAATAACCAGAAACGGAATATTAAATGAGAAAGCAGTGGGCGTGGCTTGTTTTTTTTCTACTGCGAGCTGATTGGATGCAGTGAAGTAGGCATTTCATTCAGAAAGATGGGGAAAGGGGTTTGAGGAGAGTTATTACAACCTAACAGACTCCTCCTCCTCCTCGCCATTTCTGTTTGTTGTCAAAACTGACAGCTGAAGGGGCGTGGCTAACACTCAACCACGCCTCTTCGGCTTCAGACTGACCTAATCGGAGAATTTAACTGAAAACAAACAGGACGTGCATTTTCAGACTTCAATTCAAGATTACACGGGCTAACTATTGTTTTTGTTCTTAATGAAATGCACTGATAAATTGTTAAATGCTAAACTAGCAATGTGAGCTAACAAAATCAGTATGCTCAGTTTTGATTTCATGGGGACTTTAAGTAACAAGTGGGATGCATGCCACCTTTCTGTTGTTGTTGTTTTTTTAATGTTATTTGGACGACAGGCTTAGTACAGCTCATAATTGTCTTACTAAAGGCAAACCTGGTGGCACATGAATCTCAGAAGAGAGTAAGAGGAGCTCGTGGGACTGGACTAATCAGAGAAGCCCAGATGTGTCTCGATTGCTCCGCTAATAAGAACAGCACTGTTTCCTTCGTTTATCTGGACTTCGGTGGTTCACAGCTCAAGATTTGACACCGCGGGCCGTCTGAGAGAAAAGGGCAAATGTGAAATTCACTGAAATGCCAAAGCTTTTTGCTTCTACTGCTCTGCTTCATTCAGTGGGCTTGAACTATACTTGAGTGTCTATTATTGCCGCACCGGCTGGGCTTGGAAATCAAGAGCCTGGTTTATTCAAAGCTAGTTTGGTTTTCTTTAAAAAATAGTGGACTATGCTTTATTATCTTATGTTCTTTAACTAGTACTAAATAACACTTTATTATTACCATGTATTAAGAAAATCTCTGGTAAATCTGAAATTTGCAGTGCCTGTTGGAGATGATTTACAGTTAATAATGGGATTCCGCAGGGCTTGGTATTAGGACCACTTTTGCTTTTAAAACCTGTTGTCTTGATTGTTATTGATAGATATTAAGCTAAAAAACACAACCGAGGAACCATATTAGCACCTTTTTTAGGTATAAAATATTGTTACGGTTTAAAATATATTATTATACACTGTTGGGTCGTTTTCATCCACTCTGGGGTGATTTTGAGTCTTAATTTGGCTATAACTTTGAATGATTTTTGGTTACAAATCTTATTTTAACACATATTTTAGGAAAATTTTTAAAAAACTCAACAATCCACTCTGGGTAAATTGACTACCCTTTCATTATATTGGGGATGAAAACATCCACTGAATTAAACTGCTGTAAACTGCATCAGATTAATATTTTTTTCTATTTTTATTTGCATAAATCTGTTAATCAGCCTTGATCCTGATCAAAACTACTAAAATGGTTAGAAAATTACACGATTTTAACTCTTTAATTGCCAAATTCATAAATGATGTCACTGATTTGGTGAAAAAACAAAACAAAAAAATTACGTAAAGTAACTGTGGACTGTTTTTTTTTTTTTACCTTTTATCAGTCTTGGACATGTGACTGATTAGTAACAACATTGGCTTTGATGCATTGTCTGTTTTTGTACAGCATAATATTTTTTATTTCTCCCTAATTTTCTGTTGGTGACTGTTTTTGCCCTACATCTCTGGAGAGTCCCAAATACATCCCAGGAGCTGCGTTTTTTGCACCAGAGGCCGCTAGCTACATAATTTGTGCTCTCCAGAAATTTATACAGGGGTACGTATTCACAATGGGCCTGTGTTGTTGTTTTTTTACAGTATATCATCTGTCACAGAATGTTTTGGTGATAATTGTGATATATCGTTATGGTGGGCAACATTTTGTGACTTACAAGTTACAAAACCACAATTAATAATGCTGTTCCTCAGGGCTCGGTATTGGGACCGATTTTGTTTTCAATTGACACTTTTCTTCATGGATGGCTTGCTTGATTAACAAGTACTAATTTAAAATGTTATTAGCTTCAGTGCTAATGCTTGTTTGTTAGTGTGTTTGCTCGCTGTATTTGTACTGAATTTATTTGGAAAATGTTATCTAGAACTTAAACACTTGTAATGTTGCTTTTTGATGTCAATTATACAGATATCATAATATATAATGGATGATTTTTTTTCAACCCAGGTTCATTATAGATACGTACCCCTATATACATTTCTAGAGACTGCCAAATATGTCCCAGGAGCTACGTTTTTTTTTGCAGTTTTTGTTTTCGCGAATCCACCAGAGACCGCTGTGTACACTGTTTGAGATCACAAATTTCTCTCGCGAGTGCCATTTGCGCCTGCTGTTCTTGCGTAAATCCACCAGAGGCCGCTGTCGTCTTACTTACTGACAGAACACGAACCCTGTAGTCCTGGTTAACTCCTCTCTGCATCTGAAGTTCTTTGACGTAAGTGGCGAGCCACTGGACAAATTAGTAACAGTGGGAAAGTTGTCCACGCCGTGGTAAACTTTCATCTGATTGCGCTTAAAGTAACAGAAGCCGTCGGTGGTGTCATATCACCCCGCAGCGTGCGTTTAAAAGACATAATGCAGCCATATGTACCTCTGGCTACATAATTACTGCTCTTCAGAAATGTATACAGGGGTACGTATTCACAATGGGCCTGTGTTGTTGTTTTTCTACAGTATATCATCTGTCACAGAATGTTTTGGTGATAGTTGTGTTATATATCAGTATGGTGGGCTACATTTTGTGCTCACTGATGTTACTTTCTGATTGTCTTTTATAGATGATTTACCCTCACCTTCCACAATTATTAATGCTGTTCCTCAGGGCTCGGTATTGGGACCAGTTTTGTTTTCTATTGACACTTTTCTTCATGGATGGCTTGCTTGATTTACTGTTTTGTAATCAATAACAAGTACTAATTTAAAATGTTAATAGCTTCAGTGCTAATGCTTGTTTGTTAGTGTGTTTGCTTGCTGTATTTGTACTGAATTCATTTAGAAAATGGTATCTAGAACTTAAACACTTGTAATGTTACTTTTTGATGTCAATTAGACAGATATGATGATATATTATGGATGATTTTTTTTCAACCCAGGTTCATTATAGATACGTACCCCTATATACATTTCTAGAGACTGCCAAATATGTCCCAGGAGCTACGTTATTTTGCAGTTTTTGTTTTTGCCAATCCACCAAAGGCCGCTATGTATGCTTTTTCAGATCTCAAATTTCTCTCGCAAGTGCCATTTGCGCCTGCTGTTCTTGCATAAATCCACCAGAGGCCGCTGTCGTCTTACTTACTGACAGAACACGAACCCAGTAGTCCTGGTCAACTCTTCTCTGCATCTGAAGTTTTTTGACGTAAGCGGCGAGCCACTGGACAAATTAGTAACAGTGGAAAAGTCGTCCACATCGTGGTAAACATTCATCTGATAGCGCTTAAAGTAACAGAAGCCGTCGGTGGTGTCATACCGCCCCGTAGCATTCGTTTGAAAGCCGAAATGCAGCCATATGTACCTCTGGCTACATAATTTGTGCTCTTCAGAAATGTATACAGGGGTACGTATTTACAATGGGCCTGTGTTGTTGTTTTTTTTACAGTATATCATCTGTCACAGAATGTTTTGGTGATAGTTGTGATATATCGTTATGGTGGGCAAGATTTTGGGACCTACTAATGTGACTTACTGATTGTCTTTTATAGATGATTTACCCTCGCCTATTACAATTAATAATGCTGTTTCTCAGGGCTTGGTATTGGGACCGATTTTGTTTTCAACTGCTACAGTTCTTCTTGGATGGCTTGCTTGATTACTTTTTTGTAATCAATAACAAGTATTAATTTTGAATGTTATTAGTTTCAGCGCTAACGCTTATTTGTTAGTGTGTTTGCTCACTGTATTTGTACTGAATTTAATTAGAAAATGGTATCACTTGTAATGTCACTTTTTGATGTCAGTTTTACAGATATATCATAGATGATTTGTTTTTGCACTCTATCATCTGTCCCCGAATGTTGTAATAATTGTGATATATCATTATAGTGAGCAACATTTTGTGTTTTGAGTGATTCCCACCCCTAATTTCTAGTCCTAGCCTCCATTAGGAGACTCATCTGCCATATTGGTTTACAAATGACAAGCCCAACTCGAAGCGATTTATAGATTCTTCCCCTCCTTCCTCTTGTCCCTGGAAAGACAAATGAGTGTAAAGCCGTCCAGGCATAGATCAGGCTGCAGTAATTAAACATGCGGCTCCAATCAGTTTATGCAGCCAGTAGCATGTCAATTATTCATGCTCGCTCATTGGGCCTTAATTGGTGTGGGACTCTGCGTAGGGTCATTATTTCTGAAGAAACGCCAGCTGATGTCGGCAGGGTACATGATGTTGTCCTTTTCCCAGAGATCCTTGTGGTGCAAATACATGCATCGCTGTACCTCTTGAAAGCCATTGGTTTCCAATGCGCAAGAGTCCCTGAGGAAATGAGTTCAGAGCTCATTTTCTATTGCGGACCACTGATACGCATTAAAAGCTCTCAGTAAATGTCAGCAGAAATGGCTTTAGGGTTTACTTTGTCCATGTAAAAATGGAAATGCAATGTTTTTGAGATATCAAAATAACTTCTTTTGTGTTAAAGGGGTTGTCCAGAGTGTATTTTTAAGGCTTTGTTGTGTTTATAAGATGCAAAGCAATGTGTGCTCATGCTTCACTTGTAGAAAATCACGTTATTTCTTTACATATCTTACTTACTTGCTTATAAACAGCTACTCTGCTAACATGAAAACAATTTCGTATTTTGAAAACCTAGTTCCTCTGAAAGGCCTGTCCTCAAGAGGCTCTGATTGGTCAGCAAACATAATTCGCTGTGATTCGCGGATTGGCTCCACATCATGCCCTTACAAGCGTGCGCAATTGCGCTGTGTAAACAATCCAGTCAGAGCAGCTGTTAGCAGCATTAGCTGCCTGAATCAGACAGAAAAATGAAGAGGACACAGCTGAACATCACGCCTGCTCTCTAAAATAACATCTGACAAGTGTCTTTCACATGTATTGGGGTTATAACTTATAAGCGTGTGAGAGTAATATGAAACCTTCACATATCTTTTGCGTTTGTTATTTGAGATGTAGAATGCAGGGAAAGTGTTCGCATAGAGAGACACTGAAAGCGTCCTCATAGAGAGATACTCAAGCATCTTCATAGAGAGATACTAAAAGGCGTCCTCATAGAGAGATACTGGAAGCATCCGCAAAGAGAGACACTGAAAGCGTCCTCATAGAGAGACATTGAAAGCGTCCTCATAGAGAAACACTGAAATCGTCCGCATAGAGAGACACTGAAAGCGTCCGCATAGAGAGACA
>CAIGQQ010002730.1:0-23575 GCA_903798035.1 Danio albolineatus
ATATATATATATATAGTAACTTCTTTAATATATGTCCCTGTAAGAAAGCATCGCAAATAACTGTAAATCTGGTGACCACAATATTAAAACCCTTGGGAACAACTGTGGTCGGAACCAAAGTTCACAAGGCTATGTTCTCTGGACTCCTTTCAAGCGGTGAACTTCCTCATTTTGATTGCTTGCCGCGTCATAGCTCATTACCATAAAGTTGACTTGATTTCAACTCTCCTTGACCCCCACACCAGTGAAGACGCGCCACACTGCTCCTCACCGGCTCCCATTGAAAATGAAAACTTCCGGCTACTTTGACGCTCTCGCCGCTTTCGGTGTGAACGTAGGGTAACTCTAAACTTAACATAAATGGTAACGTTTTCCTTAATTTTAATTGGCTGATTGGAATGTAATTTTCTTCTGAGATCAACATAGATGTTAATCCAGGATTATGTCCTACTTGGAGATATCAGGTTGGTGACTATATGACACTAGCCTTTCTGGGTTATCTAGAGCAGTGAAGTATCCAAAGTTCCAATCAGTTGTTCACAGGGGTTCCCCAGGGCTCAGTTTTTGGACCCCTCCTGTTCTCCATTTACACCACATCACAGGGACCCATCATTTAGAAACATAGTTTCTCTTTCCATTCTTATGTTGATGACAAACAGTTTTATTTTTCATTTCAACCAGATGATCCAACCATAGCTGGATGGATTTCATACAGTCTGGAGGACATCTCAGCATGCGGATGAAAGACCATCCCCTGCAGCTCAACCTAGCAAAAGACACGGGTCATCAAGAATTATACCAGAGTTTGGTCAGGAATGAAAAACTGCATTGCAAAGACAATATGATCATGCAGGTCTGCACATAAAGCACCTTACTTTCCCCTTAGTATTTTCCCTTACCTAAGAGTAAAACATAAGGGTGTTACATATAATTCCTTTAATGTTTCTCTTAGGTAAGGAAAACTGTAAATTGTTTCACAATGTCAATTGTGAAGGTTTAAAAGGTTTGTTAAAAAAATGTACTGTATTGTTGCCATGGACCCACTACTTAAATTTTTAACCAAAGTTCATAATTATCCTCATTTCAATCTGTGGCTTCTCGGGCATGCTCCTATCTATTTGAATAGAGAATCATCAAATTCTCTTAAACGGTTTGCCAAACTTACAATAAATAAGATTTTTCATTTATTCATTTTCTTGTCGACTTAGTCCCTTTATTAATCTGGGGTCACCACAGCGGAATGAACCGTCAACTTATCCAGCATATGTTTTACACAGCAGATGCCCTTCCAGCTGCAAACCATCACTGGGAAACATCCATACACACTCATTCACAGACATCCAACTATAGCCAATTAAGTTTACCCAGTTTACCTATAGCGCATGTCTTTGCACTTGTTGGGGAAACCGGAGCAACCGGAGGAAACCCACACCAATTCCATGCAAATTCCACACAGAAATGCCAAGTGACCTAACAGAGGCTCGAACCAGCAACCTTCTTGTTGTGAGTCGATTGTGCCACCAACATTTTTAGACAAAGTTGTGATGCGAGTGTTTTTTCGCCCAGATTAGTGTCTCACACACACATTCTGCTTTTGATGTGCACATTCACACAGAGATACACCTTTTAAACATGCCAAAAAATACTCTCAACAGCTGAAAGTCAGTCGCTTTTGTGTTTTCAGCAAGGGTGCCTGCTGCCTGATTGAAGTGTGTAAAGCATATTATGTGTTATCAAAATGGCAAACATTTTCAAGGACAAGGATGCAGCACAGAAATAACACTTATAATGGTAAAACTATTGTACACTTGGCTCAAAAAAAATCTGAGTTAACATACTGGTGACATTATTATACAGTTTATCAATATTTGCTGATTAGGTGGAGTATGTAAGTTTGACACCAGGTGGTTGAACTATAAGTGTTGCACTCCTGGTTCGAAACTGAAGCAGAAGCGCAAGTTGCCAGATTGATAACATCAACAGGAGTGTGACTGACTATCGAACCTAAAGGCTGATTTAAGGCTGATGTAAACTGTGTTCTAAATAAAAGCAACAACACTTGATAGAAGAAATATTTTCCATATTAAAAGTGTTTTTGTTCTAATCAACACCTGAAATTTATATTTTAGAAATGGCTTTTATTTCTTGCAGCTGAACAACAGGATAAACTGACCTGATCACCCCAGGTACACCCCATGTGCTGCATATAATTTAAAATGCTAATACTATGAGTTTAAATGCCCTTTCACATGACATTTATTGCCATACTTTTAAAAGTAGCAGCAGATAGTTTATCTCAGATCTTGAAAATGAAACAAACCGTTTGAAATTGAATAACTGAACAAATATCAGTGATCCAGTATGTACATTTAATAAAGTTAAAGGTTTCATATGTATTAATTAGATTTAAACCTTACCATTTTGTTGGAGTGAAGTGAGTGCACTATTCTGTGCTTCTGAATGGCTGTATTAAAATTACTGTCGTGTTTCGTCTAGTGCAAACAGCCAAATTGCTTATTACTGCAGACTTAGCATGTTGTTAGTACATGGTGTTACAATGTAACCGGGTCACCTAGTATTTACGTTCATAATATTTATATTATTTGCTAACTAATAAACCACGTCATGTAGAACTCTGTATCTGTGTCTCATTTCGGAGGCTGTTACTGTCCACCGGAGGTTGCATTTCAGTCGCGGACGCATGCCTTGTGAGAGCCTTCCTGACTAAATGAATGAAATATGCTGTTTTCCACCAAGGCAACCCAGGGTGCTAAAATATTGTTGGCATTGAGCGGGTTAAACAGACCAAAACAAAGACAGACATTCCGATAAACAAGAATGTTCACTTTGCATGTTTCTTAAATATCTGCATATAGTCAAAAACTTACAGCACCTTTAATTGTTAAACATTTGCGCTAGGTTAGGGTTCAGTTTGCCTTAATTAAAGTGACTTTATAGACTGCACAACTAAATCAAATATTCTAGCTGCAGTTTTTCATCATTACACGTGTTTGTAAAACTCTTAAGGTAGAGTTTTTCCAACCTCCAACTACTAAACTATGCTATAGACTCGCTGAACAGTTAAGGGATTTTATGCAACGCTTAGTCATTTTTATGGGATTACGTAGAGGAAAAATAGACATTTGAGGGCAATTCTAAATATTTTATGACATTTCACTTATAAAAACCCTTAAAGGTCGCATAGAATGAAAATCTGGATATACCTATGCACAGCTGAATAATAAGAGTTTAGTACATGGGAAGATATACTGTGAGCCTCAAAAACCATTGTTTCCTCATTCCTATGTAAATCCCACGAGTTTAAAATCCAGGCCAGACTCTGATGATTCACAATGGATGAATAATATTAATAAAAGCATATGATTTGTTTCCTAGTGAAATTACAACAATGATATTTTCCCTTATTTTTAAGTTTATCTAAGTTTGAATTGTGCTTAATATGTATTTTGGACATTTATTTTGAAAATAAGAATCACATTATAGAGCTGTTAGGTAATGCAATCAGGCATAGGCTGTTTCTCAATATGCGTTCTTCAGCAGTCTTGTGCCCTCGTGTTTTCATGTAATGTCATAATCAACTGCCAAAATTCAGTTCCAAAACATAAGACCGCAAGAACAGAGGATGCATGAAAGTTTCCGGATGTGTTCTTGGTATCATTTCATATATTACCATGAAAATCTTAATAAAGGCATAAACACATTAGAGGTGTTTATTTATTGAAATTTGTGTTAAAATCTGTTTTGTTTGTGTAGTGCAACGTATGTTTGTAAGGTCTTCATGCATAGTGTATATATTGTGAAAAGGGGAAAAACAATAAATCGCTGTATGAATGCTGAACTGTTTAAATAATTTTAGGTTAAAGATGCGTGAGGGTCATGTGACCATCAGGAAGAACGCAGCATCTCATTTCTCACAGGACACATTCTCTATTCTTGTGGCCTCCCAAGTTTGTTCTTCTGAGGTGACCTGGCAAGACCGATCTTCACAAGAAACAGCCATAGAGTATCTCATCACAGCTCAGTGTCAGAATACAAAATTTGGGAACAACAAATTTTAAATGTATTCAGCACCATGCTGAAGAGGCATAGGGTCTGTTTAAATGTATCTTTGTTATTTTATTTAAAGGTGTATATTGTGAAATTTGTAGCATATGTTTGTAATAAGCACATGTAGACATGTAGTGAAAGAATATAAACTGAAGTGACGTACTCTAGAAGAAACACCAAGAAGCTGACTGTGATTTCTCTAAATTTCTCAAATATTTGCAAACTATATGAGTGAGACTTATTTGCACAAATAAATATATCTTTATCTTATAACAGACCTTGGCTTGCTGTTTTGTATGTACCAAGTTTCAGGTGTCAGCATTCACACTTATTAAAAGAACCCCAATAAATCTAAATCAGACCAAAACCTGCCAAGTGTGAACGCACTCTAGAATAATTCAGGAATTTTGCTAGCTCAAAACTTTACTATTTTTGGGCAGTATGCTGGTATGTTATTGTAGAGACATTGACTTTACAATTTTATATCCTTAAGCCCCAGTCACACTGCACTTTTCTCCCCATAGACTTGTATCCATACGCATGTGAACGCAGCAGACCAAAAATGCAAGCTCATGCGAAAAGTTTCACAGTTTGCTGCATTAGAAAGTTTGAGCTTGGTGAACTCTAACATGCGAAATCACATCATGTGATTGCTTGAGACCAATCGAAGATCAAAACACGACCTCTCTGGACAGATATTGAAAATATGGATCAACCGCTCGCTTTTTTAATGTCTAATCATCCTGTTTAATTCCGCCCCTTTTCGCAGCATCATACGACAGGATTTCGCATGCTCAAACTCTAGTGTGACCGCAGCTTCATGTGTTGTGGGTCAGGTTTGATCTGGGTTTATCTGTCATGTTCGGTTTACTGTTTCAGCTGTAGGCTCTTACATTACAGTCAGCGCCGGTGCATGCATGCATTACACACCTGCTGGGCTTTTGCCCTGATTTCACCTCTACTTATACCTGCTCTCTATGAAGGCTTATAGTCAGATTATTGTGATTACATGTCTACAAACTCTGTGCTGTTCTTCTCACCATAACGTTGGCAGTTTGTTTAAGTTTTGTCTGGTCCTGTCGAAGTCTCATTCATTGTTGAACGTCTTTCTCTGTGATCTGTGTGGTCATCCTGCTGTTTGAGTCCAGCCTCAACCTCCGTGCTTGCCAGCTCCAGCACCTGCTCTGCTACTGGGGTTCCCTTCTCACCCTGCTCCTAGCCATCCTCACCACAGGGCCCGATGGTGAAGTTTCCAATGTCTTAAGACTAGACTGCGTTCCCCCAGTGATGGCCGGCAAACGGCAGCTGCTTTTGTTATCCTTGAACTTTTCGAAAAGTTTCTGTTTGGGCATTTTCTGCTCTGTGTTTTCTGTCCAGCCTTGACATAATGTTAAACAAAAGAGGTTCATTGAGGATACATGCCCATGGTTACACATTTGGGAAACCACAAACCCTGGCATATGTCTGGCTGCATTTTGTGAGAGAAATGAAGGCTACGAGACTGATTCTTTGTGGACGCCTTTTTCAGTGAGATCAGTTTGTTCGGTAGCTCGCCTTGTATGCCATCTGGTTCAGAAATCATGTGAAATTATTGCAAAAGCATGTGGATGCGATAAACTTTTCTCTTCTAGTTTGCTTTTGAAAACACAATTGTTTGGGTGTAGTGAAAGTCCATTTGTGTTTATGGAAGGGGTCTTTAACAGGATGGTGACACTGACAACGGTGGTGAGGATCCAATCGCAGACTTTAATTATAAAATCAGTACAACAGTGGTCAATGGGGCAAACAGATAATCAAAATCATAGTCGAAGAACAGGCATAAGGTTAAAAAGCCTGGTAGCAGGCAAGGATAAACAGATAGCAAGGCTAGGGTTGAAACACGGAAAAAAATAGAAGAAAAGAAACACGTTGTAAAGTCACTTTACAGGAAACAATACTAAGCGCCAACTGTGTGTGTATGTGCTGCTTATATAGTGTGTGTAATCAGTCTTTGACTGTCCTCCGGTGGTGTGTGTGCAATCAATCGTAATCTGGAGCAGGAGTGTGTCTGTGCTGCATGACTGGAATTGTAGTCCTTTAATGAGCAATTCTGTAGTTCAAGGAAAGTGTGTATGTGTGTTTCAACCAGCGATCTCTGGCTGTAGATCGCTGGTGATCGTGACAGGGTCAGTCCATAGGAAGCTGATACAGTATATTCAGACGCCCTAGTTTTTCACGATTTTTCTTTTTTGTGATTTTTTTTTGTGATAAAGATGATTTTGTGGTGGTAATTCCCAGAAATTTGTGGGCAATTTTGCAATTGATAAAACATTATTTTCCATATTAGGTAGCCTACTATGTTAGGTGTGCAATCTGACACATTGACAATGACACACATCATTCAGCATCTTTATTTTAGTCTCTTGTCAAGACAAGATCTAAAACGATAGTGATTAAGCCAAAGGAAGGTTTTGTAACTCTTATTTGATCCACAATCTTAGTTTCTCTCAGGGTGCTTTCACACTTGGTTCAATTGCCTGGACCGTACCCAAGTTTGATTGTCCCCCCTTGCCACCTGCTTGGTTGGTTTGTGTTCACACTGTCTTTTTTCCTTTTGAACCCTGGTACGCTTGCGTCATCAAGCCGATGTTTTGTGTACGTCTGTTGCCAGGCGACGGACGCGAAAGCAAATCGCCAAAATGGAGAGACGTCCACACATCGCGGTTGTTTCGCTTTTACTGAACCTTTTGGTTTAGAACATACAGAAAACGGCTCACGTCTATCTGCCGCAAACATATTACATACGTTCAGAACATCATGCGATGTCCAAGCTGTTTTTGAAGGAGACAAGCATTATCACTGTGTTTGCTCTGGCTCAGTCGCGCTTGTCAGCACGTGATACTCAGACACACACACACACACACACACACGAATGAACGTTATAAAAACTATAGTTTGCTGTACAGTTGGCGGTTCACTTCCGGCTTTTGGTACGATTGCATTCATACTACAGGTGAACCGTACCAGAGTTCACATGAACCGTACCCCAGACCACCTCTTTCAGGTGGACTCGGGTACGGTTCACGGGTGCGCACCCGAGTTCAGAAGACGTGTTCACACTAGCTAAACGTACCGTACTATGGCGTCAAACGAACCCGGGTGCGGACCAAAAGTGCTAGTGTGAAAGCACCCTCAGTTTTCACTCCCTGGAGCATCTGACATCAGGTAACTCACTCAAAACATGTGTTAGGGCTTCCCCTACCGTAATACGCCTAAAACACGGATTGCCGCAAAACTCGTCAATGGCAGGGAAGCGTTTTCTCTCATTAACTGCTGGGAAAGAGTTAAACAAAACATTTATCTATTTTATGCATATCATAATATCAGCCATACATGTAAAGCAAAAATAACATCCTTTAATTCGGTCATGTCCAGCAGCCATCATCCTTGAACCCATCACTGTAAGCTGTTTGTCCCACTGGTTCGTTTTATAGATGTTTGCTCACACTTTATTTTGCAGTCTGACGCATGTCAAACGCACAAAAAACCCAATTTGAGTCACAGGATGCTGCAGTCTTTGCATTGACTTCACATTTAAATCACTCACGCTTCATCTGCGTCTGCTTACTGCACAGGTTGTATAACAATTGTAATGTAATGATTGGGAGGAGGCAGGCGAGATTTCATTTTTCGAGGGACACTCAAATACGTACATCACAATCGCGGAATTGCTAAAAACTAGAGGCTCTGTATATTCTACCACTCTACTTCTTGCAGACGCACACAAGAACAACATGTAAATGGAAAGCAAGATGAGCAAATGTGGCCCAGTAATGCATTTGAGATATGCAGAAATGTACATAGTGCCCTCTGGTGGATTTGAGAGAAATGGCATGTATAAGAAAACAGCCCAGTAATGCATTTGAGATTGTCTAAAAAGTACACAGCGGATTCTAGAGGACTTATGAAAATAACAACTGATGAAGTCATGATATCCTTGCTGCAGTCTGTTGTCACGATTCAGGAAGGATGAGGGAGTGAGGACTCAAATGCAACGTAAGATGGCTTTTATTTAATAAAAACAAAACAAAAAGATGACAAAAACCACCCGAGGGGAAAAACATAACTATAACACAACAAAACCCTGACAATCTGTAGCACGATAATGTACTGGATCAGGTCCAGTACGTAGTGGACATTGTAATGCCCATGCATTTACAGTAGGGTTGGGATAGGTGGAGACATTAATATCTGCAAGGGTTGGATTCAGAGTTGGAGTAGGTATAGACATTAATAACACACAATGTTATAGGCAATTTAATCATTAATATAAAGGATTCTCATTTCTAGCAACAACTGCTCATGCATGCATGCCCACTACTTATTGGACCTGATCCAGTACATCATTGTGCTACAGGCGGCAGACAGTTGTTTCAAGGTTCCCAAAAATGTAACTCTGGGCACATATCTCCAATAAGCCTGCGTTGGTTTAACATGTTAGACAAGTTATTGATGAATTCGGTGACCTCTGGGTGTTGTGTGTGTGGTCAATAAAAGCTGTGAATGTTGCTGTCATTCTGAAGGTCTGGATATGCAGGCTACACCCTGTTTCATGACCTACAAGCTTGGCTTTATATCATAATAAAGTGGCTATTTTAATAACTCACAAATAGAGGTCAAATGTAAGGCAACTGTACCCTCGTTAAGGCAATTTTTCATCTGTGTAAAAGCTAAAACAAGGACAAAATACAAGCTGCATAACTGTATGAGGATGGCTTCAAAAGTTGACATTGAAATTCCTACAGTATAATTTAAACCTGGAAGTTTTTGAAAAAAAGAAAAAAAGAAAGAAAGAAAGAAAGAAAGAAAGAAAGAAAGAAAGAAAGAAAGAAAGAAAGAAAGAAAGAAAGAGAAATACATTTTTATGCAAACTGAAAAATAAATGTTATTGTGTTTCAAGATCACTAATGAAATGCATGGAAATGTGATAGTGATATTGATGTTTTTAGGTTGGATGTTCTTGGTTTTACTGAAGCACAGGATGCTCTTATAAAATCATTCTGAAGAAAAAAAAACATAATCTCTTATGCTGATAATAACTGGAAAAGAAATATGTTATTAATCTTAAGAATAAATGCAAAATAGATGAATTGCTTGACACCTACTGAAATGGAAAATTATTCTAATGTGAGTCTGTCTAAAATGACAGTGTGGATTTAAGCTCTAGCAAAACCAGTGTCACATTCAAATTATTTTTCCTTTCACAGAAAGATAGAAGAAATACATAATACCACATTTTAGCCTAGGATTTGTATTTCAATAATTGGCAGTTTAGAATGCATAAAAATACTCTTTGTGTCATTAACACAACAAATTTAGAAAGTTTTAACGATAAAGATTTTTTTAACGATAATTTTCACTTCACCAAACTTGACTGATTTCTGTGAGAATCTTGTGTCCATGCGGGTTCCAATAGTTCTTCTGCAGTATTTGGTATGATTGGGGTGCAGTTCAACAGATGATTCATCTGAAAAAACTGCCACTTTTCTAAATGATCAACTAGAAGTCAAGTTATTATTTGTTGTTCTAACAACTGGGATTGACGGAAAGACTTTTGTCAGGTAGTGTACAGTTGTAGTATGCCTCAAATCACAACATAAATCTTATATTTTAAATGTATTTATGTAACATTACATAGTATGTTATTTTTTAGTAATTTGTCTAAATATTTTTTTTTTCTTTTTGTTTGTAGGTAGATATGGTAATATTTTCTATTGAAAGATTTGTTTTGTTTATTTCTATTATTTGGCAACACTCTCTTTAATTCATTTTTTTCTTATTTATCTTTTTAGTGGTTCATTCTGAACATGTACCCCTGTATACATTTCCGAAAAGTGCCAAATACGTCCCAGGATGTACGTTTTTTGCAGTTTTTTGTTTTTGCGAATACCAGATGCTGCTGTGTACATTTTTTGAAATCTCAAATTTCTATCGCGACATGCCTGTCCATCTCACATAAGTCCATCAGAGGCCACTGGTAGACTGACCCACTCTTCTTCTTCCCTAAACCCAACCAATAATGTTTTCAAAAGCAACACAGAAAAATAAAAACCCTCGCAGCAGCCTGATTTTTTACCTAGTTTTTAGATCTTACCATATTCTCACCCTGTTATATATACATTTTTGGCTTTTGCTATTGTCTTTACCTGCTATTATTCTTCACTGGACTTGAACCCTATTGTCAAAGTCAACTTCTCTCTGTGTCCTAAGTCCGCCAACATACACAGTGAGGCACTGAACAAATTGGTAACAGCGGTAAAGCCCTCCATTTGGAAGAAAGCGGTCAACTGGTAAGCACGAAAAGGAGCGGCATCGAAGGGCCCCATAGTGTTTGTTTTAAAGAATAAATGCAGCCGTATCTACCTCTGGCTACATAATTCACAATTTCCAGAAATGTATACAGGGGGACGTTTTCAGTATACTTGTATTGAAATCACAAATTGACCAGTTAAAAGATCCTTTAAAGATGCTTCAGGGAAATAAATAAATGATCTTTATTATATTTGTGTCTTTTGACCACTTACAATGTCGAGGTGGCGTGGTGGGTAGCACGATCACCTCACAGCAAGAAGGTTGCTGATTCGAGCCTCGGTTGGGTCAGTTGGTATTTCTGTGTGTTTGCATGGTTTCCCCATGATCACCTCCGGGTGCTCTGTTTTCCCCCACAAGTCCAAAGATATGTGGTGAAGGTGAATTGGGTAGGCTAAAAATTGTCCGTAGTGTATGAGTGTGAATGAGAATGTATGGATGTTTCCCAGAGATGAGTTGCAGCTGAAAGGGCATCCGCTGCGTAAAACATACAGTATGCTGGATAAGTTGGTGGTTCACTCCGCTGTGGCGACCCCTGATCAATGAAATGACTAAGCTGAAAAGAAAAGTAATGAATGGTGGAGTGAAACAAGGAGTAAGGGAGAAGAAAACTTTTATATTCTATTTTATAAGGTAATGGATTAGGAGTATTTCATTTTTAAGCATTTTTTTTAACTCCCTTACCCTAGACAATAAAATCACCATAACAATATAATATCCAGTTACCTTTTGTTTACTGCATTATATGTGAATCATGATCATTATACAGCAAAATATATGTATAACACTATTTCAATCCCCAATCACTAATAAATACGTAAATTAAAATTTGAATTATGGAACAGAAAAAAGGTGATGCCAACCATTTGTTAACAAAGTATAATAAAGTTATTTATCAGTATATAACAACTATATATATATATATAGCTAAACATAATTTCCCCAACTGTATTATTACATTAAGAATTGCAAACAAAATTTAAGCATTATAAACTTTCTAAAATGTTGTTTTAATATGAAAATTAGCCATTATTTCCTTTTTTATTATTTGACATATTAGAGACTCAGTGCTGTGTAAAACATATGCTGGATAAATTGCCATTTCATTCCGCCCCCAGATTAATAAAGGGACTAAGCCGAAAAGAGAATGAATGAATAAATGAATAAATGAATAAATGAATACTACTACTACTAATGATAATAATAATAACAATAATAAATTATTTAATACTAGCTATGACCATACTTTCCCCAATTGATTTATTACATTAAGAAACAACATTTTAGTATTACAATCTTATTACAATCTATTGCTTAAATATGAAAGTTAAGTTATGAAAGTTATGGATAAAATACATCAATTCTAATAGTTTAATAAATTATAAACCACCAAATGACCCAACCCCCACTTTGGGAACCACTTTGTTAGAGCAATTCCATGCAAAGTCCTCCTTGCCATCAACAAAAGTAACATTTTCCACAAGTTGTTAGTGTATTTTATATTCATTCATTTTGCTTCAGCTTAGTCTCTTTATTTATCAGGGGTCACCAGAGCGGAATGAACCGCTAACTTATCCAGCATACGTTTTACGCAGCAGATGCCCATCCAGCTGCAACCTAGTACTGGGAAACACCCATACACCCTCATACACTACGGACAATTTAGCCTGGTCAATTCACCTGTACCGCATGTCTTTGGACTGTGGGGGAAACCGGAGCACCCAGAGGAAACCCATGTTAACACAGGCAGAACATGCAAGCTCCACACAAAAATGCCAACTGACCCAGCCGGGACTCAGAAAACTTCTTGCTGTGAGGCAACAGTGTTAACCACTGACAACAAAATCAAACAATTTCCCATTACTGGGTTGTGGCTGGAAGGGCATCCGTTGAGTAAAACATATGCGGGAATAGTTGGCGGTTCATTCCGCTGTAGCAGCTCTTGACAAACAAGGGACTAAACTGAAGGAAAATGAATGAATGTTTACAATTTCACATCTGTCAAATCTATAACGTAGCTTTTCCCTCATGATAAATTCTTTTTGTTTCATAGAGACCCAACACTTATCCTTTGAATTAGTACTATTTATTTTGGGTTATGCAGTTTAATTGACATTGACAATTTAATTCACACACAGATTTTCTACAATTCACATTGTTATTTAATTACATCCATAACGTATGTTTAATTCCCTCAATTGGTTATGTTGTTGTTATGGAAAATACAATGTTTCAATACGTGAATTTATTTTTCAAGTTTTTACTGCAAATGTCACATCCATAATGCTAGAATTGCTCATTAGCTTTATACTGAGTGGATCTTTTTTTATCACTCCATAATTCACAAAGAACTGCAAACAGCCAGGAAAACACATTAAAACATATAGAAATAAAATGTTATATATGATCAGCCCAATTATGTATGAACATATATCTGTAAAAACCTTCAGAATATAGATATGAATAAAACAGAGGTATGTAACGCCTGGTGTAAAGAATAGCACTCCTTCTCACACTTCAACCTCCTCATCAAAGTTCCTGAAAGCAAAGAAGGTCAAGGTGCTTCAGGATTGGCCAGACCAGTCACCAGACATGAACATTATTGAGCGTGCCTGGGGTAAGATGAAGGTGGAGGTATTGAAGATGAATCCGAAGAATCTTAATGAACTCTGGGAGTCCTGCTAGAGCGCTTTTTTTGCCATTCCAGACGACTTTTTTAATAAGATATTTGAGTCATTGCAGAGATGTATGGATGCAGTCCTCCAAGCTAATGGCACAATATTTATTTATTTTTTCCACTGCAAGCAAAGTCAGACCTTACTGTCCTAATTAAATAATCAAAAATCATATTTTATTTTGGTAAAATGTGTAATCTAGAGGCCTTTGTCATTCATTTAAGCTACTTCTGTTACCAAATGATCAACTAGAAGTCAAGTTATTATTTCTTGTTCCTAAAACTTGGATAGGCGACAGGACTTTTGTAAGATAGCTAATATTGTGTCAATACAAACCTTTTTTGGGTGTGATTAATTTTTGCCCAGTTCTAAAAAAAATATATTTTGGATATTTTCTTTCTATTATACTGAAACAAACAAGAAAACAAGCAAACAAAAAACTTTATAACAAGCTAAAAAATCTCTCAACAAACTGACAGGTGCATAAAAACATTTTTACCTCCAGTGTCTGTCAAACAAGGTCAGGTCATCCACAATCACTTTGCATTCATACGACAGAGAGGATTGCAAATGTTTTAATTTGGCTCAGGGAAAGATGTCCTGTAAAGGAGAAGAACAGTATAAGAGTAGTTGAGTTGAACATATGCATGCGCTGCTGCCAGCCCTTCAGAGAGTCCAAAACAGATTGTAGCTGCTGCCGGTGGAGGCTGGACTTGCTTAAAGCACTGTGGCATTGCTCTTATTTACAGCACCATCATGCTCATACAGCAGGCCATATGCCTCCGTGTTCAGACTCGGAAAAATATGCTGAACATTATACGCTCTGTAAGACGCTTTGGCAGAGGAAAGCATGACCAAGGTCTTAAGGTGAAGGAAAAAAATGACGTGTTGAGAAGCAAAGGCTGTAAGAAAACAAGGTCACAACAATAACTATGGGAAAGCAATTACAATATTATGCATGAACAAAGTGGATGCTAGTCTTTGAAAATGTTTGTAAAAAAGACATATTTGTCTAGAGATAAAACCAACTTAATGAGTGGGAAATGTTGGGAAAATGTTAAACCACAAAAAAATAAGATAAAATAATAATAATAAGAAGAAGAATAACAATAATAATTAAACTATACTGATTTAATAATGCAATAACTATAACAACAACAACAACAACAACAATAATAATAACAATAAAGTGCAATTTGGAAATATATAATGATTTCACACAGCAGATATACAGCAAATTCACTTGTAATTTTAACAACAACAACATACAAAAGTTATAATAATAATACTACTACTACTACTACTACTACTACTACTACTACAAATACTAATAATAATAATAATAATAATAATAATAATAATAAAAATAATTGAAGCTTAAAATGTTTTTATTTGTACAACCCCAAATCAGAAAAAACCCAAATCTCAATAAACTTTCCCTTGTATTAAGACAATTATTCCTACATTATTTCCTATTCTTGCTGTAAGCAAGTCTTAGGGTGGGCAATAGTATGGGATCTTCGTTGTTGCATTTTGTGATTCAAAATGTGCCACACATTCTCTATTGGAGACAAGTCAGGACTGCAGACAGGCCAGTTAAGTACCTGTATCTTCTTTCTCTGCAGCCAGGACTTTGTAATGTGTGCAGAATGTGCATTTTACATTAATAATTTGCATTGTCTTGTTGAAATATGCAGGGGTGACCCTGGAAAAGAAGGCAGCATATTGTGCTGCAAAATCTCTATGTACTTTTCAGCATTAATGGTGCCATGACAGAAGTGCAACCGTGAAAGACCCTGGCTTTTGGACCTGCTGGTAACAATCTGGAAGATCCTTTTCGTCTTTGGTCCAGTGCACACACAGCGTCCATTTCTCTGAATGATGATTTTTGATGCAGTGCCGCCTGAGGGATTGGAGATCATGGTAATTCAGCTTAGGCTTGCACCCTTGTCCATTACCTACTGAAATTCTTCCAGATTCTAAAGTAAATTTGCAAAACACTGCTTTTCTTTTTTTTAATTTGTGTTTTCCATACTGTCACAACTTTTTCTGAGTTGTAATCGTTTACTGAATTCCGAATGTAATATATCGTTGTCATTATAAAAAATGTCTTTAGTAATGGACCACAATTTGCATAGCCCAGCTCTGTCACTTTCACTTCATAATGCAGTGACATATTTATTTGTAAAGTGTCATTAGTGTTCAAACGCTTTTTGAGGCCACTGTACACACACACACACACACACACACACACACACATACACACCCACATACAGAAAGAGAGAACGAGAGAAAGAGAGAGAGAGCTGCATCATGTATCGGAAGTGCTTACCCTCAGTGGACAATACCACACATATTCATGAGTAATTGCCTCTATTTATAAGACAAGACCCACACCTCACTAATTAGCCCAAATATAAATTACAGAGCTTTGGCCTTCACCAGAGCTTAATTTGAAGAGTACCCTCAATTCACTTGTGAAATATGTTAACTAAAGATAGGGCTGTTGGCAAAACTGCATCATGGCCCAATTTACAAATTGAAGCATGCTGTATATTTGCTGCTGAATGATGTTTAGTAACAGACACAGAAATACCATATTTGTGTAGATGTTTGTGTGGTAAATTAATCTCTGTTCCCAAACCTAGTGAACTGCTTTACTTTTGTGAATACTGATTTACTGTGCAACATCAGTGACTGATTAGGAATGCTCTACATCAGCTCATTCAAATAGCAACCTGCACTGATTCCAGTACAGTGCAAGCAGTGCACATCTACATTTTCTGTCCCAAAATATTTTTTCTCTGTACCAGGGCAGTTATTTTCACCATATTTAAAATGTTGCAATTTAATAAATGGGTGACATGGTGGCTCAGTAGTTAGCACTACCGGCTCACAGCAAGAAGGTTGCTGGATTGAATCCTAGCTGGGCAAGTTGGCATTTCTGTGTGAAGTTTACAGTACATGTTGTCCCCGTGTTCGCGTGGGTTTCCTCTGGATGCTCCGGTTTCTCCCACATTGACTAAACTAAATGTATGTGTGGGAATGAGTGTGTATGGAAGTTTCCCAGTAGTGGGTTGCAGCTGGAAGGGCATCTGCTGTGTAAAAAATTATGCTGGAAAAGTTGGCGGTTCATTCTTCTGTGGCAACCCCTGATAAATAAAGAGACTAAGCCGAAGGAAAATGAATGAATGAATGAATAAATTCAGATAAAATTCATGTACAAAGAATGTGTTTATTTGATTCTAACATTATTATTTTAGCAAAATTACAAAAACACAAAAGAGCTCTCAGTATTTCTACTTTGAATAGCCATACTAGTCAAATTGTCCACATAGTTTTTTAGTGTTAAATGCCTCAAAACTTTCTGAAAAGAAAAACATAATTGTCTGAGAGCAAATATTTACCATAACTTCAGACAAACTTTTCAAACTTTGATACACAACTATACACAATTTTATACAAAACTATAGGTGATATAGACTATATGGCAAAATGAGCCTAAATAAGGGTGTTTTAACATTTAGCTGGCAATTCAGCCAATGTGGTACCGAAACATGACATTTTCGACATTATGTCGAAATATATGTTTCAAGTGCACACTTAGCTGATGATTGATTATAAAGCTTGTTTGGCATGCTGTCCCAGGAGAGAGCCCTGAGCTCTTAAGATCCTCAAGCCTGGGGCTCTCTCCCCTAAAGAGGAAAGTTTGATCTTAGATAGATTTCAAGAACTTCCCTGTTGTAGTAACTAATGATCAGATAGGGATTGCTCTTAAGAAATACTACTTACTAGAAACATGTCTATGGTGCCAATTTGGATTAGTCAATTAGCTTTAGTTGCATGTTTTTTGACAGTGGAGGCAAACCAGGAAACTCAGGGGAAACCCATTTGAGCACGGAGAGAACGTGTAAACTTTCCACAGAAATGTCGGCTGGCTTGGTAAAGACTAGAACCAGTGATGTTCTTGCTGTGAGGCAACAGTGTTAACCACTGAGCCACTGTGCCACCCATCTAGGAAAAGAGAGTGAGTAGGGGTGGAAGGAGGGATTCTTCAAAATGAAGATGGCTGTGATATGGAACTTAGGCTATTTATAGTGGCTTAGAAATCCTCTGATTGGTGTATAATGAATTGAATAATGCGGGACCAGCCGCAAGCAATCATAAGCACGTGATCCTCTCAAAATGAGTTTAAAAATAAACTTCCCAAAGTGCCTGCAGCTGACTCTGTTATCTGTTTGGTTAAATGTATGCCAAGTAGGTAGTATGAGTGCACTAGCACCACCAAAGGCACACGCGTCTCTGAGTTATAGAGAATAGTGTAGCAAGAGATTTTGTCACTGAGCATAGATTCTTCTTAATTGGCTGGTGTTACCCTGCATGAAACTAGCTCCACACAAAATGTGCAGAATTGTAAGAATGTGTTAGGTGTTTTCCAGGCCACAGCTCTACAGAACTCTGTTAGAGAGGTTGAGGTGGACACGCATGATATGTGGAGTCCCACAAGGTTGAATTCTGGCACCTCTCCTGTTCAACCTTTACTGTATATGCTCCCACTGAGCCAAATAATGATGACACTCAGATCTACTTAGGCTTATTGCCTAATGACTGCAGCCCCATTAACACCCTCTGTCAATGCATTGATAAAACTAACTTTTGGATGTGCCAAAACTTTCTTCAGTTAAGCAAAGAGAAAACATTGTCATTGCATTTGTGAATAATTTTCTTGTTTCTTTTATTCTTGTTTATGCAAAGCACTTTGAGTTGCCATTGTGTATGAAATGTGCTATATAAATAAACTTGCCTTGCCTTACCTTAAATTATGTTGCTATTACAGGAACTTCATTGGCCTGGTTCAGGTCTGAACGTTATCAATTTGTACCAATTAATGAAGCGACATCATACAGATTGAAAGTGCACTGTGGGGTACCACAAGTATCAGTTCTTGGTCCCTTATATCTATGCTACCGCTAGGCGATACCATTAAAAAAACATGTTAGCTTTCACTGTTATGCTGATGATATACAACTTTATATCTTCTCTCAACCTGATCATTTTTATGAATTTACGAAATGAACACATAAAATAGCTGATATTAAAAGTTGCATAACTACTAAAGTTGGATAGTTACTAATAACTACTTATTACTAAATTCAGATAAACTCGATCTTACTTATAGGACCCAAAAACCTCACACGCAAAAACCTAGGACACTGTCTAACCCTTGATGGATTCATCTTAAAAATATTGACAAACTTCGACATATATTATCAATGTCTCATGTAGAAAAACTTATTTATGCTTTTATGACCTCTTGGTTAGACTATTGTAATGCGGTACTGGGCGGTTGCCTTGTTGGCCTAATTAACAAACTTCAGCTAGTTCAAAATGCAGTTACTAGAGTGCTTTATAGAATGAAGAAATATGATCATATTACTCCAGTTCTTTCAGCATTGCATTGGCTCCCTATTAAATATCGTATAAATCATAAAATGTTATAGACTACCTACAAAGCCCTGAACGGCTTAGCTCCCCAGCAATTGAGGGAGCTCCCGGTGTATTATAGCCCCTCATATACCCGAAAAGCCATTGTAGTTTGAACGGCATCTGTGCTTATGTTAGTCCGTTTTTATTATTCCCAAGGTTTCCATAATCCTGGACCAGGCCATATCCTGAGCAGCTACCGTGGTGGTCAACTGGGGAGCATGAGACTGATTCCTGTAAGAAACCAGTGACAGACAAGTTTTCACATTGATCCTCAAGGGGCAACCTGTACACCAACCAATGACCTTTCCCACCTGCAGCTTCGTGATGGACGTTTAGCGTTCTTTAGCCTCCAGTGCCTAGACTGCAGCTCTGCACAAGAAGTGCGGCCAGAGGAGAAATGGTCGTGCCCAATTGAGCCTGGTTTCTCTCAAGGCTTTTTTTCCTTCACTTTCATCAATTGGTGAAGTTTGTTGCTCGCCGCTGTCACCATTGGTTTGCATAGTTTGGGATATGTGGAACTGCCCATTGATGGATTTGCTTTTCAGTGTTTGGACTTTCAGCAGTGAAAATTAAACCACACTGAACTGAACTAAACTGAACTTAAACCATGAAAACTGGACTGACATAGTTTCAGTTTACTTCAAATCTTCTATGTTAAGCTGCTTCATGCGCAATCTACATTGTAAAATCACTATAGAAATAAAGATAAAAATTGAACCTTGCCTAGAGAGGCACAGTGTGCTAACACCCAAGATGACGCGACGTTCCTTGATAGCCTCCACTCCAACTTAGACTGAAGGAATGAAAGCGCGTCACTAATCAGGCAAACTCGGTGGTTATCTTAGCAAGAAGTGCTACAAACAACAAAAAGACTCCACTGTAGGGCGTAGGGGCACTCATAGAGGGGTTCCTAGCCTGAGTGATGGTTTTAAACACAGCTGGTGGTAAATCACCAAGATCACCTGGTGGTAAGTCTTCAGCGTCACATCTCATTGAGGTTCCATAGATCTTGGTGTGGGTGCCAAATGGCTGTAATAGGTTGTTTTGTTCTTGTATATCTTTATAGAAGCAGATTGGCAAGTGAATTGGGACATGCATCAGGATTGTATACCCCTCTGGTGGTTGATACATGTAAAGCTCAGCCATGTTGACTGTCCTGACCAGAACATGTTTTCCTCCCTGGACAGATAGGAACCAGTGGAGAATGTGAAACTGCCAATAGCTCTAGGCAATTGATATGCCAATGCAACTGGGGTTTGGTTTAGGACACCACTGCTGTATGCTCATTACATGGCACCTCAGCCCAAGATGGAAGCATCTGTCATTATGATAACATGTGTCCAAGGACAGTGTACGGCAACAAAGCAGAATGATGGTCAATTGCCATGTCCCTGTGTACTATGCCAATCTGGGGACCCAATTATGAAACCCCCCGAAGTAGTCTCACATATAACAATATGAGCAAACATCACCTCTAGTCTGGTGAGCTTATTGGTAAAATGCACTGTAGGGAGCCTAGGTTCATTCCAAGAAAGGAGAAGCTTCACCCTGGGGAAAGCCTGTTCCTCTCTTAGTTCACCCGAGTCCCCAGCAGGTTGAGGTGCCAGAGCACCATGTCCTTGTGCATAATCAATTGACAATAAAAGTTAGTAAATAAGCCAGTCATCAACCAAGAATGGAATGAGCAGCGCTAACCATTCTGATAGAACCCTAAAGGTGAGGGAAAGAGGCCCGTCTGGTGCATACAGAGCCTGAAGCAAATTGCTTTGATGTTGCAAGATTAAGGACATCCAAAACATGTCCCAAACTGACAACCCCCACTTAATTGATCACACATAGATAGAGAAAAAAAATCATTGTACTGCCAATTTTTCTTGCAGGAATGGTCCTTGGCCCTCAACCGGGGAAAGAGCAGTCTTGCTTATCTCTGGGTTACCAAGGATGCATCACAGTCTATTTACCAGACTTAGAGGCACTTAACTGGGTACATTACCTTCCCATGGCAGACTCAATAGGGCCAATTAAGCCAATGCTATGGCGGCTGTGATAACGAATCATGTTTGGAAGCCTCAACTGCCTTTTCACTGCTGAGAACAAGACAAACTCTACACTCTAAAAAAAAAAGGTTCCTTGAGGTTCTATAGCCTATAGAACCCTAGGGTTCTATACTTGGCCAGTAGAACCTTTTACCCAAAAAATGGTTCTATTTAGAACCCTTTGAGTGCAAAGAACCTTTTTGATTAAAATGGTTCTATAATTTATTATTTATAACATACTTGTATAGTAAAGATTATAAAATAATTATAACCTATAACACAGAGAGACAAATCTTTTTGAGTCAAACCCTAATAAAATGACCGCTATGGTCAAAAACCTAATCAATGTATGATGGGATTTTTGTTTCATGCAGGTTTGTACATTACTATATAACTAATATTTATATATGCTTAATATTTAACATTTATTACGAATTATTTTGTGAAATTAATTAAATAACCAGTTTATTTAGACTGTTCAGTGTGTTGTTATAGTTTAATAATTTATTTTAAACTAATAATCATGATAAAGCCCTCTGGTGACGTCATTCATTGGTGGACTGCTGGTGAAGAGCCTCGAGAGAGCGACGGTTAATTTTTGAAAAGGTGAACTCCGCAATTTCAGCTCCATCATTCAGGTACGTTATTACTCTTTTAAAACTATACTAATTAAATATTTTGTATTACAGGGTAATGTTTCTATGTGATAGAAAATCCCTTGTGCTATATGGTGAAACAGACTGAATATAGGGGTAAATACTGTGCTTGAAAGTTAATGAGGACCTCTGTCGTCAGCCTTCGGCTCAGAAATCTGTGTTAAGCTAACTTTGCTCTGCTTTTTGTTCGAAATATGTTACAATTTTGCTTTATTTGTTTGTCAATATTAGTAAAATAACAATAACGATACAACAGCTGCCTTATTTAAAGGCGAGCTTCGAGAGGGAGCGTGAATGCACGCGCTGAAGTGTTGATGACCGCTAATGGTATTATTGAAACTTTTTAAAGCCTAAACATATTTTAATAATCCATAGATTAAAGATCAGGTGTTATTTATGAAGGACATACAAACATGCAGGCTAAATGTATTGTGAAATATTGAAGCTTGTCAAGTATAGGCTACATATGTATATATTGTGCTAAATAAGTTTAAAATTCATATTTTAATGTATATCTTTCTTTTCTTCAAATAGCCTGGAAACAACTGCGTCATAAATCTTGTGCTCGGTATGTATCATCGTTTTTAAATCTAAACAAACTGTATTTATTAAGCATGATGAAATGAATATTATAAAAGACTTTAACATTGTATTCATGATTACAGAAAGAGTAATTGGACCCATATTAGGTTCCCAACCTTGGTCTGCAGGACACAAGTAGCTTTGAAGAGGAAAGATCCCAGCTTAAAGAAGGACATGCGTTACATCCATAATTGTGGCACAATTATCTTCAACAAGGACACCTGGTAAATATTGTAATTTATCACAAATATATATATATATATATATGTCAGACTTGGTTGTTGTGTACTGAAATAATATATTTATCACAAAAATGTTCTATTACTTATTGCTGCTGTTTTAATACAGTGAGAATATTAAGGTCATTGCTTATTAAAAGTCCTGCAGAGAAAAAATATGTATTGAAATAAATTGTAAATTTGCCTACAGGATTTGTTGCAATGTCTGCAAAACAAAATTAAAAATGAAGGGATTTCAGTGGTGAGCTCATCTATCATCTCGCAAATGAAACAAAATAATGGGATGAAAAGGAGGTGAACTGTACTCTGAGGAACCTAACACAAGGCAAGTTCAGTTCAATACAGTTTATGTCAAAGGTAGATTAATTCTGTGATATAAATTCATATTTCCACACTCTAAAATGCTGTCTTCCTACCTCAGATTGTGATGGACCTGGAATACGACATTAGATATTCATAAGTCAAGAACCGAATAAACACCCTTTTCCAGAGCACAGATTATGGAGGGGTTTGCAGAACTAATGGAGCAGTTTTTTTCTTCTTGGAGTGCCACAGCTTGTGAGTAAACACTGTTACATTGTGTGCCAAATAGTTTTGCGTCCATAATGACTTTAAGAAACTTGTATTGCTGAAAATATGTCATTTGGAAACTTACACATGAAGTAACCAAAATGTTTTTTGCACTTAGGATGCTGCATAGAAAACTTGGTGAAGAACACAGAAACATCTTTAAAAGAAATGGCCCAAAAAGGGACGGAAAGAAGGAAGTGCTCCATGACAGTCTCATTGGACCAGCAGAAGAAACCGCAGAAGGTAATTACACCCTATACTTCATACTATTTGCCCCAAACACACACACGCACACTCACACACACTTTAATTTTATTGATTATAACTGTAATTCTATTTGATGACTTATGTTAATTGGTTAAAAGTACTAAACATTAAAATATTGTTTTACAGAAATCCAAAGGTCCTACACCAACCAGGATTCAACAGTTCTCCTGATTCCACCTAGGCCTGAAGTTTCAGCATTACAATTGAAAACACTCCCTCGCTATCCTTCGACTTCCTCATTTATCAGAGGCACCACAGTGGAATGAATCACCAACTAATCTGCCCTTTCCAGCCACAACCCAGCACTTGGAAACACCCATACATGCTTTTGGACTGTGGGGGCAACCAGAGGAAACCCACATGAACACTGGGAGAACTTGCAAACTCCACACAGAAATGACAACTGGCCCAGTTGGGACTCGAACCAGTGACCTGCTTGCTGTGAGGTGACAGTTCTAACCAGTGAGCCACTGTGCCACCCATGGACAAAACTATTTACATTATAAGAGAGGCTGACAGACATGGACATGCTACAGGTTGTGGAATGGCTGTTTGCAGTGTTTTGTCTAATACATTTGCAATATTTTAGTAATGTTTTTCATTAAATTATGTATAAAAATGGATGTTGTGATGACCAATACATGCAG
>CAIGQQ010002735.1:0-11418 GCA_903798035.1 Danio albolineatus
ATATAGTCAGGAAAAAAAAAATATATATATATACATTGTTTGTGTAAACGCCACTGAAACAGCATGAGATAACAAATACAGCATAGAAAAAATCTGTGTTGATAAGTGGAAACTAAAATTTAAAGTGACGCAAAAACCCTGGAATTCCATGACAATGAAATAAATTAAAGCATAAAATAGAACATAAATAAATAAAATAAAATAAAACATAAATTAAATAAAACATAAATTAAATTAAATTAAAAATTGAACAAAACAAAATTAAATAAAACAATAAATAAAACAAAACATAAATAAAATTAAATAAAATTTAATTAAAAAATAAATTAAACAAAATTAAATTAAAAAATTATAAATTTAATTAAAAATGAATCAAATCAAATAAAAATTAAATTAAATTAAATTAAATTAAATTTCAATGCCTGGAACAGATCTTTTAATACTATATTACATTCCAGAAATCCCTTTTCACATGGGAACCTTGATTAAAACACAAACTGTGTCAGGAACAGAATTTAACCAAAATAATTGGTCATGTTTTTTTTTTCTTTGGTTTTTTATTCTCAGAGTGCCTGTTAAAGTGTTAAAGAAGGCTTTTAGATCAAACCCTGGTCCTTGGTGATTCATAAATGTCAAGTCAACCTCTGCTGACATTTTGGGAGTCAAAACAATTAATACCTGTGGCCCCTGATGACACATCGAGCACTTATAAAGTGAAACATTTGGTCTGTGCAAGACATTGAACACATATTACATTATTACCTTTAATTCACAGCCTTGACAAATGACTTGACTTGAATCTAAGCTCTTTTTGACTCTCAAAGTGCCGGCAGCCAATGAATAACATGTTATGAATCAAGAAGAACCATGGTTTCAAATAAAAATCATATTTAATATTCTAATATTAAAAAAAGTAATTTTTAAATGGCTTGAGGGTGAGTAAATTAACAGCAAGGTTTCAATCTTGTGATGTTAAACCTTTACAAGTTTCTTTTTTTCTGTTGAACGCAAAAGAAGATGGTTTGAAAAATGCTATGAGATAGCGTTGACTATGGGGTTGGGTCAATAGACGATGCCATTGTCGAGGCAGATGCCACAGATGGCTGATAGACATGATGCTGAGCCGGCATCTTAATCCTTCGCCCCGCCCCCGTAGCAGCAGCAGCCTGCTTGCGAAAAATACACACTTACACCAGGTTTACACTAATACGTCTTAGTTTTTAAATGGCATTTTTTAATGAAAACGATCCACATCCCCACTGCCGTTTCATCTAGCATTTCTGAACAGCCCTCCGCCCACACTATACCGCTGAAAATGCACATCACATGACCGGTCTAGCGGACATCTGAGCTCCAGGCAGTCAGCGGGTGCTTTGAGCACAAAATCCCAGAAAGCAGTGCACGAAGAACAGTTTATCAAGGACTTACTGCTGGATCGCACCTCATTATAGTTGTTAAATGTGATATTTAATCAATCTTGTCTCCATCTGGCGACTCTTCGGTCTTTTGAATCTATCAGGTAAGGTGTCACAGCGTCAGTACACTGCTTCAATCTTTTGCTTTTGCGCTTGTACTTAGTAATTTTAGTGTAAACCTCAGATACTTTTGGTTTTGCACCTTTTTTACCAACCATGTTTGACAACGCCATTATAACGGCACAGACAACTCTGCCTATTCATGCCAGAGTCCTGCGGAAAAAGTGATCGACAGGTGGTAATTTGTGTGCAACTTATCTTTAATTATTTATTATTTGGTTATGGGTTAAACAAAGATCATGCGGGTCAGCTGAAACGCCAGGCTACCAATAATTGATTTTGTTATGAAATAATTAATTATTCATCATTAATTATTTCACCGCCGCCTATGACGACGATGCAAATTGGTCGACATCGCCCAATCCTAGTTGACTATACTGTTCAAAATAAATAAATTAAATAAAATATTCTTACTCTAACAAATTATAATAATCATTAGCATATAGACTGTAAAAATAATATGCTCAATTAGTCCTGACAGCATATGTTTTCACATCATTGTAACTTAATAATCTAAGTCAGTAGTTCTCAAGCTTTTTTCTCCAAGCACCACCTCAGAAAAAAATTGTTTCTCCAAGTACCACCATAATAACCGGTATTGAAGCCTAATGAAGCAGCTACAGAACTGCACAGTTCAAAAACGAGGCAGATTAATTATTTTAATTAAGAATATTTATTATTGTCAGTCACTTAAATAAAAGGTTTAGCCTATTAAAATCAATTTACTGGTGTCAAAGGGTTAAAAGTGTGTTCATTTTTTTACTTGAATTATTCAGAGATTCCTCTGTGTACCACTAAAAGGAATCTTGTGTACCACTAGTGGTACGTGAAAAACAGTTTGAGAACCACTGATCATGTTAATCATGTTCTGACTTCATTTTATAAGCTATGCAAGCAGTTTTAAATCAGTTTAACATAATATAAGTTCAATGGACTCATGGAAGTTGAAGTTAATGGAAGTTATTTGATTTAACCTGTTACCCAGCACTCACTTTTGGGGATTTACACCTACCTAACTTTAAATAGTAACAGTTCCTGACTCCAGTAAGCTACAAACACAAACTAGGTATCATTGGAAAGAAGACACTTTGGTCGTGTGATGATTGACAGGTCACTGAGCCAGTAACAGCAAAAAAAAGAGTGCAGTAACACAGCCATCGACCAATAAAGAAAAAATCATTCTCAATTCTCTGTCAGTCTAACTAAGTAGGAAGTAACTGACTGATCGGCAGCAATGACTGAGAGACAGCATATGCAGAGCGTCTAAACATTCGACAACTTTGTTTAGATTTTAGTAACTATAACTTTAAATTTTTATTTAGGTTGTGGTCTTATTTTATCTGTAACACTGTAAGCTATGACATCGCCTTGCTTTTTACTACAAAGACGCTGTTTTCACGTGCAAGTACCATGGTAAACTACAGGTCTCCGGTAGAAACGGTGACATAAACAAATGAATAATCATCCATAATCCGCACTATTGTGTCAGTGGACTAAATGTGTTCGATAGGATGTTTTCTGTGGACTCTTACCTTTTGAAATAAACCCTGATGTATAGTAATGAATGCGTGTGTGTGTGTTGTTTTTACTATGATATTCACTCCATATCTAATAAGCGTTTTCTGTAAAACTTACACAAATTTAGCAAATACATCCTTTACAAGCCTCCCATTGAAAAGCAACTAGCTGCAATGGTTGCTTGAGGGTAATTAGACTGATGTATAGTTTGTGCAGATTACTTGTGTTCTTTTTGGTGTAATCTATTCATAAACACTGACATGTGGGGAAAAATAGCACCTCAGTGCGACCACGTCAGGGTGCTGGGTAGAGGGTTAACATAAAAATTTAAGACAACCAGGATTTTTTACAGTGTCCGATAACATGAACCTTCAAGCCTTCGACTTTCCAGAAGGATTTATTTTTATTTGTATTTATTAGACTCTTCAGATCATAGCAATATATTTACACACAAATGTTCAACCCAGGCTCATTCTGAGAACGTAGTCCCAAGTACGTTTCTGGAGGCCGCGGAATACGTCCCGTCAGGTACGTCTTTTTGCACTTTTTGCTTTGGAAAGTCCACGAGAGGCCGCTGCGGACATTTTTTGAGATCTCAAGTGTCTCTCGCGAGCGCCGTTTACGCCTGCCGTTCTCGCGTAAACCCACCAGAGGCCGCTGTCGGCCGACTGTTTTTGGCTGACTGAACAACTGACTGACCATCCGATCAGACTGACCCACCCTCCCCCTTCTCTAAACACAACCAAAATTTGATTGATTGACCCACCCACTTCCCTAAAACCAACCAACAGCTTTCAAAAAAGCAATCCAGAACAAAACAAAACCCCCTCGTCTCATTTTTACCACATTTTCAGACTTCATTGCATTCTCACCCTGCTGTTTACTGGTTTACTTCATTATATGGATTCTGTGTTTGTCTTACCTGCTTTCTGGAACCGCTCCTCGCCGGACTCGAACCCCAGCATCGTCGTGGTGGTCAACTCCTCTCTGTGGCTCGAGTCCGCCGACGAACACGGCGAGCTAACGGGACAAACTGGTTGCAGCGGTAAAGTCGTCCACACGAGGCGGTCGGCCGGTGAGCGCGAGAAGAAAAGGCGTCACACCGCCCCGTAGCGTTCGTTTAAAAAAAATGAAACGCAGCCATATGTACCCCTGACCACGTAATGTGCGATCTCCAGAAGCGTACTCGGGACTACGTTTTCACAATGAGCCTGTGTTGCAAATGTTCATGAAGTGGTCTTTGGGGAAACCAAGACATCTTCTATTGCACTGCAATTTGATACCCCTGTTTTGTCACATTTATTTTTAATAGTGTTGAAGTCCCATCTCAATGGCAGTTTGCTGAGCAGAAAGTGGTGTGCAAACCCGACTAATAAGTTTATAGCCTAATTGATGGCCTGTAATAGCCTATATTCAGCAAAACAAAACAGTCTTCAATTTACTCTAACAGCAAAGGCAAAATTGGGTTTCACGGCACTGAATGAATTCAATAACATCAGATTAAAATTTGACAGAGTAGCAAACTCAGAACAAAGTGATCAATAGCTGACCTCCAGAAGCATAAATTGACATCATGTGCACCGCTGTCGACTAAACAAAATAAAGCAGTTCGGTCATGATGTTTGTGGACCAGCCTGCAAGTCTAATTCATCACGAGTTCACTCTCAAGTCCCTGCAGGTATTTCATTATAGAAATGTTCGATTTATGAGTAGAAGATCTGAGGTGAAGATTAGTGTTTAGTAGAGTTTAAGACACACCATATGGAAGATGAACGTTTTACTACTCTCTGTGTGTGTTGAGGCTTATTGATGAGGAAAAATACAGTTTTGGGGAAATTAAGGTATAAATAATAATAATAATAATAATTAAAATTAAAATTAAATAAATGTTTTCCCTTTTCATGTTTTAAAACATACAATAGATAAAATAAAATAATAAGAAATAAAAACAAAACAAAATAAAAAAAATAATAATAAAAAAATAAAAATAAATAAAATAAATAAATAAATAAATAAATAAATAAATTAAAATAAAATAAAATAAAAATGTCACACTTTATTTTGATGGTCTGTTTGTTGAATTTAAATTACATTTCATCTACATGCCACCTATTTCTCATTAGATTAAAAGTAGACTGTTAGGTTGGGGTTAGGGTTAGTGTAAGTGTAAGTTGACATGTACTTGCAAAGTTTCTTAATATCTACAGATATTAAGCAAAGAGTCTACTAATACTCAAATGGACCATCAAAATAAAGTGTTACAAACTAAACTAAACTAAACTAAACCAAACTAAACCAAACCAAACCAAAATTAAATTAAATTAAATTTAATAAAATTTTATTTAATTAAAATCACACTGAGTCAAAGGCCTACCAGCCAAAAGCCAATCATCAATAAAAGTACAATTCTTTGCTTCAATTCAATGCTTTTTCCAAGAGAATGTGTCCCTTTATTCATGTTTTACTATGGTTTACAGAATACATCCACTAAAATCTAATTTAATGTAACAGCAGTATACATACATACTGTTCTTGCTGTGAGGCGACCACTGAACCATCATGCCACCAATATACGAACAAATATATTTTTTTATATCATTAAGATAAGGGTTGAACAAAGCACTTAAGTGTGAACTCTTGAAAGCACATTTTTAACAATACTTTTTTCCCCTCTTAATATATTTGGTAATTTGATCATTTTTTAAATACATATATTTACTTCAACGCTTTTAAAACACACGAAACATTAAATAAATCCCAACTGACTTGTGCTGAGTTGATCAAAATAAATATAAATTATACAGCGTCAATCAAAAAGTGTAACATACTCCCAGTTCTTGATTCTGATTGGTTGAGTCAGGTTCAAACCCTTTGCAAATTACTTTCCAAACACAAGCCTGTTGACCTCATTACATCACTATTACTGTACTAATGCATCTGTGTGTTCCTGTAAACACACACACAAATTTCAGCTGACGAGAAAGCTTGTTTCAGGACCCGAGGGAAAGCAAACGTTTGAGTTAGTACATGCTTGAGGTGCAAGTGTGTCTCTAATACAGTAAGACATGCTCTGAGAATTAATGAATCTTAATGAATCCCCAACGCATGGTGATTTAACCTTCCGCTAAACGACCTTGAAGTGTTTACAGTAAGCTTTAACTTTCCCTTCTCCGCTGTGGTATGTAGACGAACGTTTAGAAACACGAGTCTCACTGCTACAACTGATCTGACTATGCATGCTTGTGCATAAAGGGTCTATATTGCTGCTTTAAAATGTTAAGTTGATTCGCCATCGTGTGATTTTTTTTTCTTTTTTAAATATACCCCAAATTATGTTTAACAGAGCAAGATTTTTTTTACAGTATTTCCTATAATATTTTTTCTTCTGGAGAAAGTCTTTTTTGTTTTATTTCAGCAAGAATACAAGCAGTTTTATTTTTTTTACAACCATTTTAAGGTAAATATATTTATGTACTTGTTCTTGTAATAGTGACCAATATCCGATTCATGCGTTTACACTTGCCATACAATTTACGACGTCGTGCATGCATACAGGCGGGTTCTAGTATCTCCGCCACACTAGCCATGATGGAAGAAATTGCCTTGCTTTTAGCTCTGCGAAACATTTGAAGTTCGCCCAACTTTAATATACTGTAATTTTGAGGCGGAGGAGTAGGGGAAGGGCCGTCATCACAGCTTGCGCCTATGGTTTATATATGGTCCTCCACTGACTCATCTCCCCACAGGGCAAGAAGGCAGGTCATTTCTGCCGTCGAGTAAATGAAGCAATTTGAACACAGTAAATCCCAATAAATTAAGACAGTGTTTCTCAACTGGTGGGTCGCGACCCAAAAGTGGGTCGCAGGAACATTTTCAGTGGGTCGCGGAGTGTGTGGTCAAAAAAACAACAAAAAGTTTAATTTTTTTACTTGTTTTGCAACATAGAGAGTCAGCTGGTGGAGCTGTCATGTGATAAGACGCTGAAAAGGAAATTCAGTGAAGTAAGCTTCTCCCAGTTTTCGCGGTCCGAGAGTGCCATCAAACCCATCCCATTCAGAACTACGTATTTGTATGAAAGTGGCTTCTCTTCCTTGGTGCAGCTTGACTCCAAGCCTCAGTTATCTCGTTATCTTCCCAAATTACTGTTAAGTGTAACAGATGTTTATAATTGCTGTCATATTAGATGTAAAAATGGTTATGGATGTTTTAATCATTTTACAATTGTGTGGTTTGTTCTGTTCAACAGGATCAGTGTTGATGTTTTATTAACAGTTCAGTTTTGTTTATGGTAACAACCTTTCCTTACCCTAACCGCTGTTTACAGTGTTTGTCGTTTTTACTTTGTAATATTTCTATAATTTGATACATTTTGTTAAATGTCAGCAATAAAATGTTGTTTATTTGTAAGTCTTGCTGATTTTCTCATGATTTATCTGTCATTACTTGTGTATGTTAACAAATAAATACAAATTAATTATAATTCCAAAAATTATATTACAGTTCCTAAAAATTTGGGTCGCGGCTTGATGATCATGTAAAAATGTGGGTCCCGTGGCCAAACCAGTTGAGAGCCACTGAATTAAGAGCACTCAAACCAACGGAGTACTGTAAAACCCAATGAGTTAAGGCAACTCGAACTGTTTGAGGAAACCGATTGCTACAAACTATTTGAGTTAAAAAACTAATCTATATGAGTACTTTGAACTTACTTGAGGTATTTAATGAACTCATTACCTTCAACACTGAGTTCAAAACTCGTTTCAAATGACTAGAATTAACTTTCAGTGGATTTTAAGTTGATTACACTCATTTCATTTGATAAAGTTGACTGTTGGGTTTTACAGTGTGGTCTTCAAATATAAATAATTCTCATTGTTTTGTAGCAAGATTCTTGTTGTTACTGAATTGGGCCGAGAGCCTCGAGGGGATAAGAGTAAGTAAGTGTAAGTGCTAATTAACATCACCTGCACACATCACCTGTCTCAAGTCTCACGGAGGAGCTCTGGATGTTAAAAGAAGGAGAGACCGCAGTGGAAGCTGAGAGAGGACCAGGCCTGGACACTCTGTTTTACTTTTGCTTTCAGTTTGGCAGCAGTCTCCTGAGGAGCTGCCGTCTGTTTGTTTTATTTTTTCTTTATTATTCATTCATTCAGTTTCATCCGCTTTTCATTGGCCGGGTTGCAGGGGCAGCAGTCTTTCCTCTCTCTAGACACTTCCTCCAGCTCTTCCGTGGGCATCCTGAGGTGTTCCTAGGTCAGCCGAGATACATCCCTGGGAAACGATTGGGTTGTCTTAGTCCTAACCGTCGACTACGAACCGTTCCACAATGCACCGGTTGTGGTGGGCCTGCAGGGGATGGTCCCACATCACTCATTCAAGCTGAGGCCAGTCGGGTTCCGTGGGATAAAACCTGGTCACCAGGAGCTCGCAACCTCAAGCCTGGATTCAGGATGGGGCCCCGGCTGCTCCATACTGGGCGATCACTCAGAAACTCAAACCCCTCCCTTTGTTTCTGAAGACAACCTTTAACTTTATTTCGGACCTTATTATTTGTCTCTGAATGGTTGCGTGTAAATACATTTTTAGATAAAACACTTAACGTCAAAAAAGCCTTGATATGACTGCATTCAAAAGAGTATTCAATTTATTTGCATGACTGAGGTACAAATTGGTTGTTATCGGCTTAATTTTGTCCCTTTGCGCTGTGAGAATTTGATAATTACCATCTCGCAGACGCCCAGAGGGAAAATGAATGTGAGAGACAACAGAAAAAGAGAGCGGTGGACGTCTGACTTCACAAACTCAGCCACAAAGCCACAGGAAAAAAAAAACCTCAAACTCGTTTCTCGGTCTGTTTGTCCATGCATTATTCTCTTCTCTCAATTATCATAACTCTTTCAGCTGTAAAATAGCTCTCTCAGTATCTTGCTCTTTCACATCTTTCTTTCATTCCGGCTTCACTGATGACTGGGGTGCAACTAGAAGGGCGCACACACTTTCTGAATGACCATAAAAGTCACACCTCGAGTCTTGAATGTCCCTGCTAATTTGATAGACTATCTATTCATCCTGTCTTTTTACCAAATCTGTAATACTTTCTTTCTCTGGTGGAACACAAAAGAGAAAAAGGGACACTCTGATCCATATAATGCAAGTGAAAAGGTCCTAGATGTATTGTGCGTTGGACTAATTTCTTCCAAAATGTCATTTTAGAGGAAGAATTAGAGACTTCAGTCATTATCATATGGACTAAGGCAGGGGTCATCAGCTATATTTGTCAGAGGCCCAGAGTTTAGCAGACAGTCTCCTTGGGGGCCGGACCCCCAAGAAGAAAATCAAATAAAAATCTAATTTTGGCTTAACATTATGTTTAATGGTTATACTTTTTCCATTTCATTACAAAACTGAAGGCGTTTGATTCAGGCTCCAATCACCTATACCACAGTCAACCACTAGGAGTGAGAGATATTTTGCCTCAACTCAATTAGGCTAAGTCAACAAGGGGCAATGTAACTTTAGCCATTGATTAAGCACTGTGAGTCGCCCGTTTCAGCATTGTGATTTGAATTCGAGCCCACTTAACGTTTCATTTGATGTGCCAACATTATTTGTGACCTGTTTTGTTCTGCAGGTTATTTATTTACCATGCTATTTTAAGGTGTGCCAGATTATTTTTCCTCTTTTTTTTAGTCCTGAGGAAGACATCCCAAGTCTCCCGGAGGTTCTGTGAGTCTCCCGCAAATGCATAGAGACTCCCGGATGCCCACAAACCAATGATAATCTCCTGGAAATCGCGCGTCTCCCTCCTGCACCTCAAATACGTCGCGCACCCCTCTCCACCGCATCCCTCCTTGCTCTTCACCACACACGTCGTGCACACTCCGCCTACACCCCACCCGGTCTTCACTTAGGCTAAAACCTGTTTGAAACAATAAATGCTGAACGCCGCATAGTCTGTCTGAGCCTGTCGGAGTGTCGCCTAAATATAGTCATAAATAGTGGTTATTCTGACAAGATACTCAGTTGTTTTTATTTTTAGTTGCTTTAATAGCATTGACCACTGTTTTCTTTTTGATCCTCACAATTTTGGAATCCAGTCTGATTGGTCAGCTAACATAATGTGCTGTGATTTGCAGGTCAGCTCCATGTCACCAGGAAGCGTCCAGCTATAACATTACAGCACATCTGGCCACACCCCTTCGCTGCGCAGGGTGTATGCTTGTAACCTGAAGGGTTTATGACATCATTAACTAGGATGTATTTTTTTGTAGTCCCCAAACTTCGTTCACTGTAGGCTTTGCTATTTAGCCAAGTCTCCCTTTGCATTGAACTCTGAGAGATGTTGTTTATGTTCACACAGCTACGTTACACATTGACTAAAGTTTAAAATTTTCAATTAAATTCAATTTACCTTTATTTGTATAGCGCTTTTACAATGTAGATTGTGTCAAAGCAGCTTCACATAGATGGTTATAGTAAATTGAAAATGTCAGTCCAGTTATTAATGTTTGAGTTCAGTTCAGTTCAGAGTTGTCTAATATTCACTACTTAGAGGCCAAACACAGAAGAGTAATCCATCGGTGCGCAGCTCTAGCTGCAGTCTAGGCGCCAGAGGTTGGAGAACTCAAGGCTCGTCTGTCCTTGGAGGGTCACAGGAATCCGCTCTTGCTTGCTACTCCGCCATGCACCAAGAAGCTCGGGATACAGTGAGGTCCAGGATTATGGAGCCTTGGAATTGTCTCGTCGCAGGTCTTGGATTGCATCCGTGGCGCTGTATAGTCTCTGGGGGCCTCGGGATGGGTATCCCCAGGTGGAAATAGAGAACAAAGAGAATAATTAGCGTAGCTGCTGTTCATAGTGTATATAAACGAGATGCGTGGAGCACATTCATGCATCATACCGCTAAGTGATGAATTAAGTGTATGCTTTACTAAAGAGATAGGTCTTTAATCTAGTTTTGAACTGCGAGAGTGTGTCTGAGCCTCGGACATAATCAGGAAGGCTATTCCAGAGTTTAGGAGCCATAAATGAGAAGGCTCGACCTCCTTTACTTGACTTTGCTATTCTGGGTACTACTAGAAGCCCTGAGTTTTGAGGTCTTAAAGAGCGGGTTGGATTGTAGCGAGACAGAAGGTTGGTTAGATAAACAGGACCTAGATTATTTAATGCTTTATATGTAAGAAGTAATATTTTAAACTCAATACGAAACTTAACAGGCAGACAGTGTAAAGAGGATAAAATTGGGGTGATATGATCATATTTTCTAGACCTGGTAAGAACTCTGGCGGCTGCATTTTGTACTAGCTGAAGTTTGTTAGTAGAGGAGGCTGGGCAACCAGCGAGCAGAGCATTACAGTAATCCAGC
>CAIGQQ010002744.1:0-13694 GCA_903798035.1 Danio albolineatus
ACAACCTATCGTTCCTCGCAAACTACATACCACCTGACACCACCGCTGACAGCTCTGACGCTGTAGATGGCTGCATTGGAGTGACAGGACACAAAGTCATCAAAGCTGTGGTCACTGTGATTCTGGAACACTTGATAGATAAAAAGTTAAAGAAGGAATGTTATGGATGTGAGGTTGATCACCCGAGTCAGACGCAACACTCGTGCCTTTTTGAAGCCCCGGCTTATTACTTTTTAGGATGCTTCGAGGAGCTGACCCGTAAACTACTCAAGCCTGAACTAAAACTGATTCTGTCCCGCACTCTGAAAACTTTTGACATCACACCACATCTGCAAAAGATCCAGGGCGTTGTTGAGACTGTTCTGTGTGAACTCAGAAACGAGATCTACATTGTCCAAACTCTTTCTGCACTCCGAGAAAAGCTGGTAGATGAATCCTGTGAGCAGGCCATTTATGACGCTGTCGACAGCTGGAAGAACAGTCATCCTGAAACCACCGACTAAGCCTGAACATGGGAAACCTCTGCAGTCTACACTTTCTGGTAGAATGTATTTTTAAACAACGTATTAAATCTGAAATGACTGATTTATTGTACAAGATTGTTGATGATGAATATTATATCGATAACAAACGTTTAACAAAATTAAAGATTCAAATGTCTGTTGCAAGAAGTTTGTCAAATGAATGGGGTGTTATAACAAATATGTGTATTACTGACAGTTGTACACCCAATGTATTTCTGAAAAATATTCTGGAATTGATGCCTGAATGTAAGGAAAACCTTAAAATAGGTAATATTTTATGTCTATGTACTTATGTAACAGATGTATGTACAACACTTTTATTAAGAAATGAAACCAGTGATGTTTATAAAATTATTGACACACTTGTTGAATATGTGATTGAAAAAAATTTTGTCATGTGTGTGAAATTTCTCCATTATCTAGATGATCTGTAACACTTTTTATTTTTATTTTTCTATACCTGTATTTTGACATACTGATATGTTACACATATGTATGCATTAAGATTTTGAAAATAAAAATCCTGTTTCATCTCAATCTTCGAGTCATTATTTGTGGTCATCGTAGAGAAATCATGTCTCATGATCTCATGAAAAAAGTTTACTACAACCCTTCACACCAAGGATCGTTGGGTGGTAAAAAAACGTTTACAAAGTGGTGTACAAGAGGAATACGGGGTTAAAATAAAAGATAAAGAAGTGGAAGAATGGTTAGCTTCTCAAGATGCGTATACTTTACATAGAACAGCCCCCGTCAAGTACAAACAAAATAGAGTAGTTGTGTATGGAAAAGATGTACAATTTCAACTAGATTTGGTTGATATGACCGCTTATTGTAAAGAAAATGATAATATAAAATTTTTATTGACTTGTATAGATGTATTCGGAAAATATGCATGGTGTCGCACGTTAAAAAACAAAAGTGGTGTTGAAGTGACAAAAGCTTTCCAATCTATTCTCAAAGAAGGACGCGTCCCTCAGAAAGTACAAACCGATCAAGGAAAAGAATTTTTTAACAAACATTTTCAAGAGTTGATTAAAAAATACAACATACATCATTCTTCACTGCCAGTGATCTAAAAGCCAGCGTGGTTAAGCGTTTTAATAGAACGCTCAAAACACGTATGTGGAGATATTTAACAGCGGTGAATTCAAAATGTTACTGCGACATTCTTCAAGATCTCATAGACGGCTACAACAACAGCTATCATAAGAGTATTAAAATGAAACCTGTGGATGTGAATAAAGAAAACGAAACGCTGGTGCTTCACAACTTGTACGGTGACATGCGAAAAACTACACCTGTATTTAAATATAAAGTTGGGGATGTTGTCAGAGTTTCTAAAGTAAGAAATGTATTTTCTAAGGGGTATGAACAGAATTATACTGAAGAGTTTTTCACTATAGCAAAGTGTATACCTCGTCAACCACCTGTTTACAGATTAAAAGACTATGACGGGGAAATTATTGACGGGTGCTTTTATGAACAAGAATTACAAAAAATAACTGTGGATAAAGATAAAGCATTTAAGATAGAACAAATTTTGGATAAGAAAAAAACTAAAAAAGGTGTATTTTACTTGGTCCGATGGAAAGGCTGGGATGATAAGTTTTCTTCGTGGATCCCTGAACGTGACGTGGTTGATTTACAGAAGCCATAAAGATATGGATAACCTACACTTCACGTCATTTTATGAAAACCTAACCATGGCAGAGGCTGGATTTTACATCACACTACCCTGCAATGCATCGAGTCATATATATCCTGAAAACAAAATTTCTAATTACAGAACCAGATTGGCGAAAACTATAGATCTAAAAGGTGTGTGGGAGGTTGGTTTGATTGAGATAGATTATCCTTATAGTTGGTATAATTTTAACGACGAAGAGGCTTCATTCATCATCCATATGAGTAAAGACGTTCTACAGACGGATGAGCGATATTTTAACGATGGGGTTAATATTATTAATGATGATAAAAACATATGGAAGCTATGTAAAACATTAAAGTGTGGATATTATGAGGATGTGTTATTTCTGATTAGAGAAATAAATTCAACTCTACCACCGCGCGTCACTCTTGGATATGATCATGTTAAAAATAAAATATTTCTAAAAGCCCCACCTAAGACTTCGTTAACATTTTATGGGAAACTGGCTATCATTTTGGGGTTAAAACCAGGACTATCTATAGATACCCTAAAGCCAAAAGATTATTGAGGCGACGGAGGACCCATAGTGACGTACGCACCTCATCAAAGCGATATCAAAGCCGGATGTTATTCATTTTATATATATTCTGATGTAATAGAATTTCAATCAGTCGGTGATTCGTACGTCCCACTGTTAAGTTGTGTCCATATACAGGGTGAACATAATCAGATCATTAATGTTCGATACGAAAAGCCTCACTACGTACCTGTAAATAAATCACATATTACAGAAATAGCGATCGAGGTCAAAGACGATCAGAACAAAGAAATACCATTTACCTACGGTAAAGTTGTGGTAAAACTTCACTTTAGACCCGTAAAACAGTCTTTATTTTAGAAATGACACATTTTACGTCATACAATATGGACCCCGGACGTTACGTTTCATACTACCAGAATCAGGCCGGAAATGGAATGCCGGGATATGCTGGAGGTCCGGTCATGTATGGGGCAGGTCTTGGAGGTATGTTTAGAAGTTTGTTCAGGGCGGCACTACCGCTGTTAAAAAGAGGTTTCAGTATAGCTAAACCTCATCTAAAAACAGCAGCAAAAAATATAGTCAGTGATGTTGTGACTACAGCGCTGACCAAATCATACACCGATAACAACAACAACAATAATGGTCAAAATGGCAACGGTCTGATGGTGATGACAAACAGAAAACGTAAACCACCAGGGGTCAGGAGAAGACGATGTGGGAGTGGTTTCCCCGTTAAAAAGGCAAGACGCACGAGTAAAAAACGTTCAGTTGTAAAACGCAAGCAAAGGAGACGTGTGAAACGTGTAAAGAAATCCTATACCCGTACAAGACCACTTAATACTATTTTCTAAACTATGGCTCTGCTCCATAATATGTCAGAAGAATGTGTTAAGTCTGAACTAGATTTGTTTACAATCCCCTTCACACAAACGTCCATAGAAAAAAATAATTATGTGGAAATCCTCCCGCTCTCTGCAATAACAGATACTTCACCTATAGAGTTTTTTATAGCCGGTACAGGTGAAGATTACATTGATCTGAATAATACGCTGTTATACACACGCGTTAAAATTGTAAACGCTGACGGTACCGACATCGCAGACGGTGCACCTGTCGGACTGATAAACTACCCAGGAGCTACAATATTCTCACAGGTGGACGTGTCTTTAGGCGATCGCTTAATCTCACAAAGTTCCTCAACGTATGGATATCGTTGTATAATAGAAACTTTGATGAATTATGGAAGGGATACCCTGGAATCAATTTTCTCTGCAGGACTTTTTTATAAAGACACGGCAGGACATATGGATGCAACGGATCCTGATGGTGAAAACGCAGGGTTCAGGAAGCGTGCCGCATTCAGCACTGGTGGAAATGTTGTTCACTTACTAGCACCAATTCACAGTGACATCTTCTTTCAAGAAAAACTTATGTTGAACGGCATAGATATAAAAATACGTATGATGAGAGCTAAAGATGAATTCTGTCTGATGAAATCTGGTGCGACGATTTATAAACTACAGATTTTATCAGCATCACTTTTTGTGAAAAAAGTAACAGTATCACCTGCAGTTCGTATGGGTCATGCACAAGCACTCCTTTCAACAACAGCTAAATACTCTATAGATCGAGTGTGTTTAAAAAACTTCTCGATACCTGCAGGAGCACGAGTTTCTAATCACGAGAATCTTTTTCTTGGAATCTATTATAATCTATTATTTTAGCAATGACAGAGAACTCTGCCTTTTCGGGTGCGTACGATAAAAACCCATTCGCATTTAAACATTTTAATCTGGAATATTTATCTATCTATCAAGATGGATTAGCATTACCCTGTAAACCCCTTCAACCGGAGTACGAGAACGGAGCTGCTGTGAGAGAATTTTACCAACTCGTTTTATCTACTGGAAGACACCTTAAAAATCAAGCTCTGGCAATAGACCGAGAAGATTTTCTTAACGGGTATACATTGTATGCGTTTAATCTCACGCCGGACGAGGAATGTGGTCAGCACGTATCTCTAATTAAATCAGGAAACATCAGACTCGAAGCCCGTTTCAGACAACCGCTCACAAACACAATAAACTTGATCGTGTATGCTATATTTGACAGTGTTATTGAAATTTCAAACAGGAGACAGGTGTTAGTAGATTACTACTAACCTACGTGATCACACCTACTACCGAGTAAAAAATGAATACGATTCAACTGACTAACATTATGGATAAAATATCTTGCGGGACCCATTTTTTGGGGACGCTACCTTGTGATCATCTCCCCAAAAGTATATTAAAAGATCTTCCAGCCACGGTTATAATTAATACAGATCCTTCAAATATGCCCGGGGAACACTGGTTAGCTATCTACATAAGTCAGGAGGGTGAAGGTTGTTTTTTTGACAGTTTTGGAAACAGTCCGGATAGCATACGTTTCCCGACCTCAAACCGAAACTTTCTAAAAACCAAATCTGTTCGTATAACCTACTCTAACAAACAGATTCAAGATTTTACATCTGACACCTGTGGGCAGCATTGTGTGTTTTTTCTTTATCATATGTCAAAATGTTATAATTATGAAGAGATTATTAATATGTATCATGATAACCTAATGAAAAATGATAAGATGGTTGATCATTTTGTGAGAAAACTGAAACCAAGAACCTGTAACAGTAACACATTTAAATGTATTCAATGTGTTCAAACTGGTAAAATGTTTTTGTCTTATTCTTAAATGTATACATGTATGTATGTGTGATGAAAAAATAAGAATGTTTACTTTGTATTATCTCATATATATCGTCTGTGTCAATTTTTTCGCATGAATAAATAAAGAAAACACAAACAACAACAAATAACAGTTTCTATCTTTTTATTAACATGAAAAAACAATAATCAACAACATACACATTCATAGTTTACAATCATCATTTAAAAGATAACCAAGCACTGGTGTCATTTCCTGCATTAGAGTCTGGTGTAGTCCTGTGGGATCTCTTGTGTCTTTTACATAAGTTTGATGGTGGTGTTGCAACATCAATGTCTGTGAAAGTTTTTCTTTTATGAGATTCTATTATTATCCCTCTAACATATGGGTTGGATATAGTCGAGTAAGGTATATTTAATGCAACGAAACCATCGAGAAATTCATTCCATCCAACAGGTCTGTGGTCATGGCGAATGATTTTAAGACCCGTTATACATCTGAACAGATCTAACATATGGGATCCGGGGATAACACGTCCTTTATAAATAAATTCACCAGATTAATTCCAAGAAGTTAAATGTTTAGCGTTGGACATTTTATTCAAAATGTATTTTATATTTTTAAAACTCTTCTGCGGTACGTTATTTAACACCTCATTCGTGATTTCATCCTCACCATCATCAGGAGTCTGAACAGGTGTATGAGCAGGTGTTTTTACATCAACGGGTGGATTTTCTTGATGCGGTAAAGTTAAAGTTATACTTGCGTTATCCATATCACCTTTTTTAACCATGATTAAAAATCTTTGCAAAATGTTAGAGTAGAGTTTAGCTTTTTCATGTATATCCAGATCAGATCTTTGTAATATTTTTCTTATAGCTATGTCTAAATCATTCTCAACAACCTGCTGAATACTTTCACGCGTTCCTCCGTTTCGTATTTTATCAAGTTGGTTTTGTGGAATTAGGAACATCTTTTCTGCATATTCCATGTTCTCAGGACTGTCTTGATGTTATCAAACTTGTAATGAACGGAATCGCCACACTTAATAGGGGTAGTAGAAAACCTCCTCGCTGGTTTAGAATACGTCTTTTCTTCTTGACGTTGATTTTTTGATCGGCAGTAATTTTTATCTCCTTTTTTCTCCTTTTGAGTTTTTGATGTTGGTTAGCTGTTAAAGGTATAGTACCATGCAATACGTTTAAAGCAACTTCGCAAAGCGTCGATATGAGCTCATCGGAGGATGATTGTAAAATAGCGCGTCGCTGCTTCGGTGTTGCTTTATATAATAGCTTTAAAAGAGGTAAATTTCTGCAAAGTCTCACACTCATTTTTATCTGATACCTCGCTTCAGCGCTTTCTTTTTCTGTACATACACAACCGGATGCTCTGAAAGCAGAGATGTTCTGAGGCGAAACTTTTCTGGTGTTCTCGCTTTAAAGTCTATTAGCAAATAACCGTATGGTATTTTTGTAGCATCCTCATAACATTCCATAAAGAATTTTCCGCTCTGCGGATACATTTGACGACCTAAAATGGCAATCTGATTTTTATCTCGTGGGTTTTTAAATAAAATTATATAGTTTGCATTAAGACTGATAGTCCTGATGGCTTTGCCTTGACAGAAAATATTCTGAAGGATTAATATGACAGATACAGAATTATGATGAACGAGTTGAGTGAATGCTTTCTGAACTTGTTCATTATTAGACGACTCAGCCATTACATCATCAAAAAACAGTAAAGAAATTTTATTTGTAGGCAGTACATCAATCAAGGATTCTGGAATGCCTTCAATAAACTTTATATTATACAATGACATCAGTTCACTATAAATATTTTGCCAACATGAATACACAAAAACCACATTATTAAATTTCACATTGAGCATCTTGTCAGAATTAAGCAATAACGTTTTTACAAAGAACGTTTTACCACTATTACTTGGCCCCGAAATAATACATGAAAAGGGGTGTTCCAAACGTACATCAAAAAATTCTTCATCATCATAAGCATTACACATCATATTAGTAGCCATATGGTAATGTGGAGTAATTGGGCAAGAGAACGCGTTTGTTGTAAACCACTTGGAATCTTTTCTTTAATGACCTGTTGTGCAAAGTAAACTTTTTTTATCTCTAACAATTGTGTTTGTCTGTGCTAACAGCTGTGTCATTTCACCTGTTGTTGTATATTTTTCTACCAGACAGATCAAGTTTTTTACCGTAATCTGTTTGGCGTTTTCAGCGTTTAGGGTGATACCTTTAGCCTTAAGACATACTTTTCCTTTCACAGTTCTGTATCCGTACGTTTTAGGACCTGCCGCTGTAAACTCACAAATCGAATCATTTGGACCAACTTCATCAGCTAGATCACCCAGGAAGACGCCTGTTTCAGGCTGCCATTCGTTGTCTTTTGATACATAGATAATGCTATCTGTGTCAGTGTATAGCACGCGCTCCCCTAGTTTATCAAGCTGCTTATATAACTCCAAACGCCCGTACGCTGTAACGAAGCAACCTATGAAAACATTAACATCTTTAGTTTGACAGGGCACATCATCTGGATAGCACCATTGGATCAATGCGACTGAATCTGAAACGAACGAGAAATGTTTCACTCTGCGACCGTTTCCAAATATGAATCTGGCAAATTGTTCAGGATCTCTTATTAATTCCGAATATGTATATTGGGAACGAATTGAAAATCTCCCCCACAGCGAGTTCATATACGTCTTGGATACTGATCTTCGTGCCGGATTTGGACATATTTTTTCAATATCAAGTACAACACCCTCTTTTTCAAAAAAAATTTCGACAAAGTTTTTTTTATCTTCGTCCGTCACTACATGTGGTGGGAAGCCCGATGCTTCTTGTTTGATTTTTAGGAATGTTTTCACATAATCACTAAACAACGTATCGGATGTTTTGGTAAAATGCCACACTTCATCTATTTTAATCACTCTATAACCTTTCTGAATGGCTTGCTGTAGCTCTACAGTAACCCACGTTCCATGCAGCATACGTTCTTCATCAGAGTGTGTACAACTTTCTTCTTGTTGTTTTTCAGCACAGGTTCGACACAGGGGGAACATTAGTTTTTTAGCACACCGAATAGGTAAAACGGGGTGAAATAAACCGGTGGTAAAACAGATGCTTTGATAATCCCGAAATAATTTTCAATCGGTTCAAAGTCTTTTAAAATTACTTTGGGGTGTCCAATTGGGAATTTTTGTTTCGATTGAATGCTCGGATACAGGGAGACGAAATCGATGTATTTGATTGTCTCATCATCTCCTGCTTTATAATATAATTTCAATGCATTAGTCCTACCGCCAAAAAGTGCATCTCTTGGTTTGAGTCGCTCGGTCGCGCTATAGGTCTGCATAAAGGTCATCACAGCAGGGTCATTGTTCTTAGCGTGAGACCATTGACACCCCCAGATGTACTCAACATTCAAACCATGAATTTTTTCTAATGTTTCTAGTTTGTGATCAGTCTGGGCTCGAAGTGTAGCAAATGTAGCGTTTTTAATTAAAGGGTGTTGATCGTGTGGGTTAAATTTACAACAATGCCCGTGAAAGTAACAACCTAGATATTCTAACGCAATTTTACGACCATCTTTCTCATAAAATCCGTCCAAAAAGTATGGACCAAACTGAATTTCACCTGTATTTAATGCATGTTGGACGTCAACACCTCTGCTTTTACTAATGTATTCAAGCCACTCAATTGATTCGTTTGAAAAAGACTTGAATTGGTTAATGTAAGCTTTGTCGTGGGTTAAAGCTAACGTGTCTCTTGTCAAAAAGTTTGTTTTGTAGATTTTCATAGCGCAGCTAGGAAGCGTATTTGTTGAAAATGGGTCAATTCCGATACATTCTAACAATGTCTCTCTGAATTTCATACATGCTTCACGCAGCAAAACCACATCATTTCTACAATACACAGCAATCTCCTTTTTGAAGTCAAATACCTCACCGCACACTTCGTTGTACCACACATCAAATTTAGTTTGATCATCCACAGTCATCATGTCATAATCATAATAACATTTTGGTGGATAGGGGCCAACATAATTCACATTTTCCAATCTATTGAATTTGTGTGGGAAAAAACCTTTTTCTGCCGTAGTTAGATTGAAAGCAGCGGTTGTTTTTGAAAGTTTCATAGCTAGAAAGTTGTAGCTATCTGTAAATCTGATTTTGAATGCTTTATCATAAATAAAAATCATATAATTTCGGGTGCAAGACCGACACTGGTGAAATGTTCCAGTAAAACATAAGAGTCGAAGCCTGAAGCATTGTGCGCTATAAATGTATAATTTGCATATTTCGGGCGCCTAAAATGTTTCATTAGACGCTCAACACAGTCCAGGCCTTCGGCTGTAAATTCCTCACCATCAAATGTAATGGCACACACAAAGTTTCCGATGTGTCTTCCGTTTTCATACATAGTTTCAAAATCATAAAAAACATATTTCTCACTAATTTCATCCAGTTCAATCGGTTGAATATAGCAATTATGTTCGTCATCATTCATTATAAACTCGTTACAATGAATACAACGTGTGGGTTTGCATACGTGCTGGATTAATTTACCCCCTAAAATTTTGGTTCTGTAAATACTATGGCATTCGTTACAGAATTTTATCATTTCACACTGTGATCGTCTACCGTCGGGTGTCTTTTGTTTATGCATCTCATAGCAAAAATCCGATTTACACAACCTTAAACAATCTGTACATCTAAATGTTTTTTTAGAAGTAGTGAAACTAAGGCATTCAGTGGTATTGCAGACGTTACACATGAGTTTACATTTGTGTTGTCTTTTGTCCTTATAACCCTCAAAGCAAAATTCACACACATATGACGTACCTATAAAACTATTCAATTTTTTTATCATATAGTAATGATTATCGAATAGATACAGATGTACTGTTCTAGGGTGTAAATTGTCGTGGTTTTTGTAAATCTCTAGTTTACCGCTACAAGACCGATGAAAAACAACGATTTTCACATCTAGATAGTCCTCGAATCTAATTATATCGCTGAATGCAATTTGGTCTTGTGTGTGAAACCCTACAGATGTGTGAATGTCCTTAGCTATTGTAATTAGCTCGTTATCAGGAGCTTTGGGGTTTAAGAAATGGGCTAGGCACATACTAAAGCAGATATTGCTTGAGATGTTAATGGGGCAAAATAGATTCATCTTATTTTTTCTGATAACATCATTATGTGCCAGATCAGTCAATTTTCTACGTACACCACCACCACCAGAACGGTTTCTGACAACCGAGACACACAACTCTATGGGCGCCTCTACGGGGATGTCTATATTACTCTGGAGAGTTTTTTTCTATTTCATCAGCAAATGATTCAACAGTTATTTTCTGGACTTAACACATAATTAATATCAGTGGGTAAATCATGCCCCCTCAGAGATATATTAATAAACCCATTTTGTCCTGCCAGTAATCTCGAAAACGCCACAATCTCATTTAAAATATCCGTAAAAAGAATATTGTATGCTGCTAGATCGTCTGTGATAATATCACGAAAATTAAGTGATCTGTGAATTTCTAGAGCATTAAAATGTATTCTTGGGGTAACTCTAAACCCCGCTACAGTCCCACCCTCTGTAATTAATCTATCGATTTGAGCTTCATTTAACCCCATCTGAGGTAGCGATGGATCATAATTAACCCTATCATTTTGCCCTTGTCCAACTTGTACAGCTTCGTTATTGTTATGATTTTCTAACCACTCGAACTGGTCATTTATAAAATTGTTAATTTGATTAGCGATGTTAAGATCTTGTGGTTGTAACATTTGTAAGTGATTATTTATTTCCCTCTGTAATTGTTCAATATTGCTTTCATTATCATGTCTGAGTCTAGTTGGTCTCTGTGTATCATCATTTAAATCAGTTTGACATCTTTTAGTACCCATTTTGAAATTTTATTTGAAAAGATTCCAAGATTATGTAACACCGACAAAAGCGTTTCACCCACAAATATACAACGGATGAATACAATCAATAAATGGTAATAAAAAGTAGGTAAGGAGTAAAAGATACTAATCAGAAAAGCAAACAAATCCTTAACAAAAAAATAAATCACATATATCAGAAAGAAAAAAAAAACATTCCTACAAAAAGGTTACTTATTTTTACCTAGAATGTCATTCAGCATGCGTTGAATAAGGTTTAGCCTCTCACCTAGAAGCGTTATAGCGTTTACAAGCAGGCGTAATTCAGTTCTCTGATCTTGCATTTGTTCCGGAACACCAAAAACGTGTTGAAACAGATCTTGGAACCGTTGTTGCGTTTCCTCATGACAACTCCTCCAAAATAAGGCGCTCTGGGCTAAAACTTCAGTGTTATGACGCTGCGAGTTGACCACACTTTGTAAAATGTTGATAACTTGATCTTGCCCACTTCGTACCGCATCAATGGTTTCTTCGAAAGTCAATGCCGCTGAATTCAAACGTAAAACCCTCTGGAAGTTCCGATTTGCCCGGAGCATAATATCATAGTTCAAATGCGCTAGATCTCGCGGTCTAAATAAATCTAAAATTTCTGCTGGTATGCCTTCTTCATCATCATCATCATCGTTATCAGACCCAGCCTGTCCTTCATCATCATTTCCCCCGTCTATGACAATCTCCTCATTTTCCAACCAGAGATCCCGCGCTCGCTCTTCATAATTTTCTTCTGAAAAACAAAAATATAAATCAATTAGTTATTGTGTGATAAAAGCATGAGTGATAAATCATATAATGAATATTTAATACATACCGTTCTCTTCATCAGAATCGTTTTCAGATTTTGATAATCTTTTCTGATTCTCCCCGAGACCATATCCGACAGCTGATCCAGTAGAAGTCCCCGGCGTGGGAGATGTTCCCCCGCGCGCGTCCAGTTCAAAAGTACACGTCTCTGTCTTGTGTGGTCGGGGGTGCACCAAAGCCTCTGACGTCTCAACGGCTGATTCGTTAACCACCACTACCTCGTGATCTGCTGCAGCCTGTGAAGTGTCTGGTTTCTCACCAATAGTGCTAAAAAGCTGTGTTTCGTCAACTAATAACAAAAGATAAATACAAACTTATATTTAACATCCTTATAATATTATTTTATACATAGAAAAAACTAAAAACAGTCAAAAACAAATACACTTACAAATTGTTTCCAGGATCATCTCCAATTCAACACCGAAATCGTGATCTGTATCAAATTCGATTTGAGCTAGAAAGAAAAGAAAAATGTTAGTTAAAGACTGTTAGATAAGTTAAATGTAATTAAGATAAAATAAAAATAACAAAAGAAGACTTACCTTCAAAGTTGTCAGCCATAGTGGAATAAATTCAACAGCGTTGAAAAATAAAAAGGATTAGAAGCGTTTAAAAGTCGAAGACAAAAAGCACATTGAAACAACAAAAGAAATTTCTCCCTAATTTGAGGAAAGCTGAACTGGAGGTTGTCTTTACCTGTTGTAAAAACGGTAGGGGGTTATGATTATGCAAATTCCAGTTAATCAGGAGATAAATACACTATGTCTAAATGATGTAAAACTTACATATATGTAATATCATGTATAAATGTACAATCCATACGTATTTTACAAACGGTAATTTAGAAACATTCATAACCGTATCAGATATTAGTTTAAGTCTTATAGATTATTTTTATTTTTAAAATGTGTGTGTGTGTGTGTGTGTGTGTGTGTGTGTGTGTGTGTGTGTGTGTGTGTGTGTGTGTGTGTAAACTTTAGTTAAAAAATAAAATAAATAGTTCATTCAATGAAAACAAATAAATATGTTAAATGAAAATAATATATACTCATTTTTAATAATAAGTAATACAATCAGATCTCCATACAAAGATCTCAGATCTCACACAAAATTCAAATGATCATCGTTATCAAATTATTTTCATACATATTATTTTCCATACGACTTAGCTTTTTTAAAAACAAATCGTTTTCAAAAACCTTTATTTGTTAACCGTATTATTAACTAAATATTTCGTTTTAAAACTTTTAATGTTATTTTACCATTGCTTTTAACCTACAACCAATCATGTTTACCCCTCCGTTTTACTTCTTCAGGATTGGTTAGCTGAGTCGGAGGGTGGGGTTAGAGTCGGAGTTGGAGGCGGGGTTATGTGCGTCTCCTCACTGGACGCGTTTCCCTCATTCAGTTTCTGACTTGAGGAGAGAACGGTCACACTTTTTTTACTCTCCACCCAATATTATGGCTGGAATAGAGGCGGGGTTG
>CAIGQQ010002766.1:0-15209 GCA_903798035.1 Danio albolineatus
CAACAACAAAATAATATAAAATTATTAACATTAAACTGGCTCTTACAGTAAGACTCCGCCCACTGCTGCGACTCAAAATGTGCAGATTACAGAGAGCGCAGCACAATCTAAAAAAATTCAAACTTAAAGAATGATTGACTCATTCTCCTGCAATACAGCTTTTAAAAACATCATTGCAATTTGAATGAAAACTTTGATGTTCTGAAAAAGCAAAAATTCAACTGAAACGCAATTATGAAATATAAAGAATATTTATTTACTCCTTTTTAATAACTCATTTTTGAGACCAAACTTGGATCAAAATATAAATAATTAGGATGCACTTTGCTGTTAAACAAAGACAAAGGTTGGACGGAATGAGATGTTTATTTTCTTTCTCGCTGAGGCAGACATTCTTCTGTAGAGATATTGTTTAACTAACAGCCTATTGTAATTTTTGTTTTAAAGGTTGTTTATAGCATTTATAGCTTACATATTTCATACACCTTTATAAGCCTACTTTTTATTTTTAGCTGATTTCTTTTTCAGTGTTGATAAACATAGCCTAAATTATGCAAAAGATGCTAAAAATGCATATTAAAACTTCTTTTTTTTGTATGGAGTCCCCAAGCTAATGGAATGGATAGAGGCCTTTGGCTTTTCATTTCGCCAGACAGCAGCTTAAGTCCCCCACCACCATTCCGATTTTCGTATGCTAATGGTCCCTGCTTGGGTCTTCTGGTCAAGCTTGTTTGTTTTGCTAGAAATTTTATTGAGCAAGTGGTCCGTTTCTCTAGTAATTTCAGAGGGCATTAGAAGGTAAAGAGAAATACTACTTAAGACAAAATTATTAGCCCTCTTGTGAAGTTTAAAGAAAAAATGGTTTTGCATCAAATGTGTAAAAGTTTAACAGATTTTGTTTTTAACAGTTTCTACTAACTCATTTGTCTATTCTTTGCCATGGTGACAATATTATATATTTTACCTAATATTTTACTAGCTTTTTTGCAAGATACTATTCAGCCTATAAAGTGCTATTTAAAGCGTTAACTTCAGATTAATTATGCTAAAGAAAAATGAGCAGACATAAAGAAATTCTTAAGGGGCTAATTATATTGACATGCTTATTGGGCCTATATAAACTGCTTTGACTTCAGCCAGACTAAATAAACAGCTCAAAACATTGTCCAGAATAAAATCTATTAGGCTGTAGGAAATATTGTCAAAATGTTCTTGGTCTATTAAACCTAACTTTTGACTTCACATACATGTGTGTGTTTTGTCTACTACACCCCTTTTAAAATACAGCACATGCACATCCTATTGATTTATTTGTAACATTTTGTTATATGAGATGTTATGTTTTTACAAAGATGTGTTTTGTTTTTGTTTGCGTGTAAATCTAAATAAATAAACATATGTAATGGTCTTCCATGTCTTTTTTAATTATCAACAAAAATACAATTAAGGTATACAGCGAGGTATAAACCTTAGTTAAAACAGAAGATAGAGACACGTAATTTCAGTCTCATCCAATAAGCATTGAGCTGTGTCATCAGTCAGTCGTTTCCCATCATGCTTTTGGTAAATGAGTCATTTGAGAGCAACTGCAGCCGACTGCTCAATCCGAGACATCTGCCTCAACATCGCGAGAGTTTTTTGGCGCACGTCAGCGTGACATCAGAGCAAGGAGCATGCAAGATTGACACGTTTCTAACCGGCATGCATCTCGCGGTGATCACCGGTGATCGGTTCTGCGTAGATTTTGGCACCTGCTGGGAGTTGATTTGACCCAAGGAGCTGGGTTGATGTGTCTGTGCAGTGCAAGGGTTGCATTGATTCAAGTCTTAGCAATTATTACCCAGAAAATAACCTAAGTTTGGGTTACATAGCACTAGCCAAAAATTACCCAAGACTCTGAAAGTAACCCCCAAAAATTACCCAAATGCCTCAACCTAAGATTTGGATAGAACAAATAACCCCAGATTTTTTAGAGTAAATATTTTTTTAAATAGTTGACTATTTTTCTTTTGATTTAGCTAAAATGTTATAAAACACGAAGCTTGAGGGGGGAACTATGATTAACCAGTCAAAATAAGAATCTCCTTTTGGCCTCCCCCTTTCCAATATCTACTATGAATGATTAATGAAAAATAAATAAAGATATCTACACACGAATCATTGCACAGAAATGAAAATCACAACACTGTAAGCCCGTACAGGTTGATTGAACTTAAAAAGATTATGGAAACTCGTTGCCCTAAAAAAGCAAATTTCGTCTTGTTGAAAAAACGATAATTTTTAAGTTTATTGCACTTATGATTTCAAATGCATTTAATTAAATCTTTAGTTGTCATGTTCTGTCACCTGCATGTTGTCGTCACAGTCATTTTGTGTTTGTTTTCTCGGTACACATGGCATTGTTTTGACAGCTTGCCATGTGCCCCACTGTTTCACTCCACCCACTCGTCAGTTAACTCATTAGATCATTATCAATTGATAACTTGCACCTGTCTCTAATTTTATCTCTATTAGTCTCCCTATTTATTCTTCTCAGTCTCAGTCTCTTGTACCTTATGGTTGTGCATGTTTGCCTTTCGTTGTGGTCTCTCAGATCTTGTCTTGTCTAGTCTTGTTACTGTCTAGACTCCAGTTTCAGTTTTGCTTTGTTTGGACTTTTTTCCCTCTCTCTCATTGTCAGATTGCTCCTGCTGCCGTCTTATGTGGCAGACGCATTCTTCCACACCTCCTGCTCCAGCCCCTCTATATCGCCCACCAACGATCTCCCTGCTCCCTCTTTGGTCGCCCTGCATCCCGCCTGAGTGCTCTAATTCTGGCCGTTGGTACTGCAGTGTTATCCCCTTGAAGAACTGCCAGATTGGACCACCGTGCACCCCCTGCTGGATTCATTTACTTTTGGCTTTTATTTTTTATTAAAAATTTTTCTTGACCCATTGTGGTCTGGTGATATTTGGATCGTCGTGCACCCCCTGCTGGACTCACTTGGTATTGTTTCTTTTTTACATTTATTTTTTTCTTGGCATAACTGATTGGTGATTATTTTTGGATTGCCATGCGCCCTCTGTTGGACTTGAATTTTCTATTTAATTTTTTGCCAGGATTATTGTTCTCCTGTGGCTTTTCACTGCTCCCAATGCTGTTTTTTTTTGTTATTATTCTCTTCCCCCTGCAAGCCACTGAATAATAAAATTTTATTACCTGCACTTAATTCCTCTCCTGATTTTTACCCTGACAGAACGATAAGGTCATTATGGAATCAGCAGGTTCAGACCAGATGCAGAATGCACTCGCCCAACAGGGTGCACTTTTGGGTCAGCACGCCACCCAACTCACCACCACCTCCAGAGAGGTTGAGATACTTAACACCCAGGTGGTCAAGCTCAATGCTCGTGTTGAGGAACTCCATCACAACGCTTCAACACCCAGGCAAGCTACTTCACCCCCCACCATGAGCCAGAGCCCCATGCTAACAATCCCCCACCCTACGATGGGGACCCCAACTCCTGTCGGGCCTTCTTATCACAGTGTGCTCTAGTGTTTTCCCTGCGGCCACCGTTATGGCTCAGAGTCGTCCAGGGTGGCTTATGTCCTGACTCTGCTCACTGTGAGAGCTTGTGAGTGGGGCACTGCAGTCTGGGATGCCAGGGCACCCTATTGCCATGTTTTTGACGACTTAAGGGAGGAGATAATCAAACTTTTTGACCGGTCTGCACAGGGGGGTGAGGCGGCTGCCCGGTTGGCACGACTCTCCCAGGAGGGCCACTTTGTCACAGACTTTGCAATCCAGTTCAAGACTTTAGCTGCCTCCTGTGACTGGAACGAAGCGGCCCTGCGTTTCAGTTTTTTTTTTCAAGTCTGATTGAGGAGATCCAAGATGAGATCCTTGAGACCCTTATTAATCTGGCTCTCCGGGTGGAGGGGCGCCTCCGCCGCCAGTGGCGGTCTGTCCACTCTTCCTGGAGGGTTGATGACGTTTCCTTTCAACAAGCCAGCTCTTCTACCCCTTCCTCATCAGACCCTGAGCCCATGCAGATGGGACGTATGCACCTCACGCAACAAGAGAAGAGAGATCGCCTTGCCCGTGGCCTGTGCCTCTACTGTGGAAAACCTGGGCATTTTGCCATCAAGTGCCCTTTAAAAGCCAAGGCCCATCAGAAGATCGGGGGATCCTGGTGGGCGCTTCTCCCTGTCTGAATTCCCACCCCCCACCCCAGTCCCGCACCTCGTTGCCCATTACCCTCCAACATGAAGGATCCTGTAATTCCACCCTTGCCCTGCTTGATTCAGGGGCTGAGGGTAATTTCCTAGACCGTGCCACTGCCAAACAGTGGGGTATCCCCGCCATTCCTCTTCCATCTCCCATTTCTGTCTGGTCGTTAGCTGGTCAGCTCCTCTCCACCATTACCCACATGACCCCTTGTGTAAGTCTAGTTGTGTCCGGCAATCATCGTGAGGTCTTTGAGCTGTACCTTTTTGATTCACTGGGTTCCCCTGTAGTCCTGGGGCATCCCTGGCTGGCACAGCACAATCCTCATGTTGATTGGTTCAGTAATTCTGTGTTGGGCTGGAGTAAGTCTTGTCTTGTGTCTTGTTTGGGTTCTGCCTTGTCTCCTGGTTCTTTGTGTTCTATGTTGCAGGAGGAGACAGCCGATTTAACTAAGGTCCCGGTGGAATACCATGGTCTTAGTCAGGTCTTCAGCAGGTCCCGGGCTGGGTCTCTTCCCCCTCATCGACCATATGACTGTACCATTGACCTCCTCCCAGGCACTTCTCCGCCCAAGGGTCGTTTGTATTCCCTTTCTGGTTCAGAAAGAGAGGCTATGGATAGGTATATTCAGGAGTCACTTAATACTGGTCTCATCCGTCCCTCATCATCACCTGCAGGTGCGGAGTTCTTTGTTAAGAAGGATGGCTCCCTGCATTGACTACAGAGGGCTAAACAACATTACAATAAAGAACAGGTGCCCTTACCTCTTATGTCATCTGCGTTTGAGTTGTTGCAGGGAGCCCAGTTCTTCACCAAGTTGGACCTCCGTAACACTTACCACTTGGTACGCATTCGTGAGGGAGATGAGTGGAAAACGGCCTAGAATACCCCTACGGGACACTTTGAATATCTGGTCTTACCCTTTGGTCTGACTAATGCCACAGCTGTCTTCCAGGCCCTGGTTAACGACAAGCTGAGAGACATGGTAAACAAGTTTGTCTTTGTGTACCTGGATGATAATCTCATTTTCTCATCCTCTTTACAGGAACACACTCAGCATGTGCGCCAGGTACTCCAACGATTACTAGAGAATCAACTCTTTGTTAAGGCGGAGAAGTGCGAGTTCCTCACTAGGTCGGTTACGTTCCTTGGGTATGTCATCTCGGCTGAGGGAATATGTGCTGATCCTGATAAGGTAAGGGCCGTTGCCAAATGGCCAGTCCCCAACACGCAAGGCTCTGCAGCGTTTCCTGGGTTTTGCCAATTGTTATAGGCATTTTATCAGGAACTTCAGTCAGATTGCTGCACCCTTAACGGCTCTCACCTCTACCAAGGTATTGTTCAGGTGGAATACACAAGCTCAGGAGGCCTTTGGTGTCCTTAAGTCTCGTTTCATCTCTGCTCCTGTTCTTTCTATTCCAGATCCTGAGCAACAATTTATTGTTGAGGTAGATGCCTCCGATGTTGGGGTAGGCGCGGTCCTGTCTCAGTGCTCATCCAAAGATGGGAAGGTGCATCCTTGTGCCTTTTTTCCCTCATCGCCTGAGCCCAGCAGAACGTAATTACAACATTGGTAACAGGGAGCTGTTGGCTGTCAGGCTGGCTTTGGGTGAGTGGCATCACTGGCTGGAGGGAGCATCGCACCCCTTCTTGGCCTGGACGGACCATAAGAACCTCGAGTATATCCGTTCTGCCAAGAGGTTAAGTGCACGCCAGGCTCGCTGGGCACTCTTCTTCGGTCGGTTCAACTTCGTGCTCTCGTACCGGCCAGGGTCCAAAAATATCAAACCTGATGCCCTCTCCCGGCTGTCCAAGATCCCCAATGGGCAGACCCCGGTTGAACCCACCCTCCCTAATGGAGTGGTGGTTGGATCCCTAAGGGGTATTGTCATGGTCTGTCACCAGCATGTTGTCGTCATGGTCATTTTGTGTTTGTTTTCTCGGTACACATGGCATTGTTTCGACGACAATGAGTTTCCATAAATTGAGTTCAATCAACCTGTAGGGTCTTAAAACAAAATCCTGACTTGAATGTTGTGACAGAAATTAATTTAAACTTAGCTATTCGGTAAAATGATTTTATGGAAATACACCTACATTTATAAACAAGGACAACAAATAAAAATTTACTTTACACTATTTGAAATCACTTAAAAATATCACTTTTCGAAACAAAAAAATGCCTCGTATAACAATTACTCATTACTTATTATTATAAATTGTACTAAAACAATTATTTCAAATCTTTTAAAGGGTTTTTACAAACATATTCAAATATTAAAAAAACACATTATGTTATTACACAGTATCATTATGGAATATAAACACTTGTCAAACACTAAGACAGGTTTTATTCTCACACGCACACCAAATGCGCAGAATACTGAGAGCACAGCACAATGCATTAAAATGATCTGCTGCAATACTTTTTAAATATAGCTCATATTACATTTTCCTTTTTTTGTTGCTGATATGTGTGCATATTTCACACGCACATGAAAAAAAAAACGAAACGAAATTAAAACACATGAAACACTAAAACTGGGCAGTTAATTTAAACAGTTTTCAAAAAACATAACATTAATTTGAAAGAGAACACTGAGGCTTTGCAAAAACAAAAAAATAATTATATATATATAAATATATATATCGTCGCAAAATATAATGGCTTCCCAGAAAAGAGACTAAACATGCCATATATCTTTTGAAAGCTGAGATTCTTGTGATTAAAACTATTCTAACCATTTTAAGACACAATAAACATAGACACAATTCATGTCTTTGACAAACTATCGATAACCGCAGAAACAATAACAAAACTGAAGAAGCTCACGTTTTATGCCTCCTGTCACTAGAGAAATTTTATTTCTGTTGGGATCTGAGCTGTATTGGCTTACCGGCGAGCATGAACGGAAATGGAGCGCTTGCTTTGGGCGGTTTGCACAACCTGCATGGAGGAATGTTTAGTGGAGCGTCACACCTCTCTGCTTATGCTCACGTGACTGGCTGCTACAGTACATGTTCACTATGTTACATAACTGCCCCCTGCTGGTCATGTCCTTCTTGTGTTAGAACATGTTCCGCTTTGTCGCACAGTACTACAGTAAGATGCGACACCACTTTAGATCACTCGTGCGTTCTTAGTAGCCTTATCTGTACAAGAGACCTACTCGCTGCGTGGAGCAAGCCAAATTGCTTTCGCGGTACCCCTCTTAAAGGGCCAGACACCCACCGCCCCATGGGTGTGATCCATTTTTGTGACTTTTGGGGGGAGGAGACATTACGAGACTGTTAAGAGACCGTACCCATCTAACGCACCATCTGGGCAGCTTTTTTGTGCCTGCCGTGTGAGCTTTTACACAGCTTTTCCTTCCCCCTTCTAGGCTTGGCTTCTTGTCACACATGCAGAGTTGTCCACCGCTTAGTATGTGCGCCTTGCAGGACTGGACCAGGCCGGGGAACTCTGTTGCCTCTTACCCTTTTTTTCTGGGTATGTTTTTCAGAGATCAGCTTGGATGGATGGGGCCTTCCAGTCTGCACTCAGCCCTCCCTTTGTTTCACCCTGCCGGGACTCTTTGCCCATTGCTAAGTCGGGCCAAGGGTGAGTGGGGATAAACCAAGGAAGCAGCCACGTGGGCAGGCGGGAGGGCGGCATGGCATTGAACATGCAAGGTTTGAAAAAAGCAGATGGGCCTTCTGGGTCTCTCCCACAGAAAAAGGCGCGAGGGACACCCCCCTGAAAGCACACCCAAGTGCGGGGAAGGAATCATCCACACCCATAGAGGCCTACCCCACATTGGAGAGGAGCCAGGACGGGAGCCTTCCCCTGGGACATTGTAGAAGTCCACAATTTCACGCGTCGCCAGAAACTCGACAGCAGGTCAGCGATAAAGGGGGTCAGGCACCTCCAGGTGCGGGACGTCCCGACACCTAAGCCCAACACAGAGGCCGCCTGGTGGGAACAGCCTGGAATTTAGGGCCTGGGTGAATAACTGAAACAGCGAGCAATTCTTCTTCCTTGTCTTTTCCCAAGAAGAAAACACCCCCACACAGTGACAGGCCCACCATCCCCCCAGTGGGAGTTTGACTTCCCACAGAGAGGCCAGGAGGCCAGTCCCTTCCAGGGCCCCTGACCACAGCGAGCTTGCCCAGGGGGCCAGCTGCTTTCCCTGGGTCGAGTCTCAGCTCAGCAGAGGACCCTCCTCCCCCTCCTACTTCCAGGGCCCCTGACCACAGTGAGCTTGCCCAGGGGGCCAGCCACATTCCCTGGGTCGTGTCTCGGCTCCGGAGAGGACCCTTCTCCACCCACCACTTCCAGGGCCCCTGACCACAGTGAGCTTGCCCAGGGGCCAGCCGCTTTCCCTGAGTCACACTCTCACACTCTCCACAACCACTAACGGTCTGCACACGCAGCCGGTGATGGTTTTCCTCTCCTGTGGAAGCTTGGCTCACTCAAGAGCCCTGGATCACACACACATTCTCCACAACCATCACACGGACAGCTTTCATTAGCAGGAAATGGTTACCCTTTCCTGGGGGTGGCGGCCAGCTCGGTTGCCCTGAGGTGTCACACGAGCTCCAATCGGTCGGTTGGAACAAGGCAAAGGTCAGTTGAAACAAGGCGAAGGGCTGTCAAAACCAAAGTCCACGTATTTACGTGTTATCAAAATCTCGACGGCAGGTCAGAGAAAAGTGAGGTCGGGGCTCATACCTCCAGGAGCGATGGCCGATCGGCGGGTACGTCCTGCCGTTTGGGGCCCGGTTGAACGCCTGAAGCTGTGGCCGTTGTCACTTCTCGTCCCAGTGGGAGAGCCAACATCCCCCAAGTGGGAGTTGGACCTACGACCCCCCCAAGTGAGAGTTGGCTGCTCACAGGGAAAAGACCCACCATCCCGGTGCTTGGCTTTCACCCCTAAAGCCAGTCTGCCCGAGGGTTAGACACTCTCTCTGGGTACGTCTCAGCTCTGAAAGACGCTCTTAGCAGCCAACTCTTCAGGGGGGCCTGCCCAGGGACCAGTCACTTTGGCTGGCCACAGCCTCAGCTCTGAGCCAGGCTCTTAGCAGCCAGCTCTTCAGGGGGGTCTGTCACCCTAGCCAGCCTGCCCAGGGACCAGTCACTCTGGCTGGGCACAGCCTCAGCTTTGAGCCATGCTCTTAGCAGCCAGCTTTTCAGGGGGGTCTGTCACTCCAGCCAGCCTGCCCAGGGACCAGTCACTCTGGATGGGCACAGCCTCAGCTCCGAAGGGCCCCCTGCTTTCCGGAGCATGACTTCCATGCCGAACTGAGACGAACTCTGGCATGGAAGCCTCCTCCTCATCCGGGAAAGAGCAAGCTGCCCAGGGGCCCAGAACACCTAATACCCAATACTCCAGCAGTGTCGCAACTCCAAAGGAACACTGCACAGCAACATTGACTTAGTTAACCGCACACGCCAGCCGAACATGCTGCTGGTGGTCCAAAAGGCCTGTTGCACCAGCCACTTCTAGATCTATCACCCTGTGATGCCTCTGGTACACCAATAGCTCGTGAATTCAGCATGGCCAAACACCCCTGGATATGCAAGACCCATTTTCCAGGGCTGAAGGGAACGGCAGCTTTACCCAGGAATAAGACACTCTTTTCTGGGCTGCTGCTCTGCATGGCTGACACCCCTGAATATACAAGGTCTATTTCCCAGAGCCGAAAGGAACGCCAGCTTTACCCAGAATCAGTCATTCTTACTGGGGCTGTTCGGCATGGCCGAACACCCCTTGATATGCAAGGCCCATTTTTCAGCGCCGAAAGGAACGCCAGCTTTAGGCAGAATTAGCCACTCTTTCTGGGACTGTTCGGCAAGGCCGAAAACCCCTGGATATACAAGGCCTATTTCCCAGGGCCGAAGGGAATGCCAGCTTTACACGGGAATAAGACACTATTTTCTGGACTGCTCTGCATGGCTGACACCCCTGGATATACAAGGCCCATTTTCCCCTTTCTGGGGCTGTTTGGTGTGGCTGACACCCCTGGATGCATCCCTTCTCAGGAGCGCCAAAACCTGCGATCTCACGTATTGCTGAAATCCCAATGACAGGTCAGAGATAAAGGGGGTCAAGCAGGTGCGGGACATCCTGACACCTAAGCTGGAAACAGAGGCTGCCCGGCGGGAACGGCCAGGCACTTTAGGCTCTTAATGAAAAACTGAAGCATGTATTTCAGAAGCGCTATACCAAGCAAGTGTTTGACAATTAAAAAAAAACTGATGGCTGAGTAACGCGAGACCCAAAAGACCTAGTGTGAGATTCAAAATGGCGGCGTCCATCTGCTAGACAACAACAACAAACAAACTTCACAGTTTTCCTCCTGTCCAAAGGTTATTCTTGAGCGTCGAAAAACAACTCTTCCCAATCCGAAAGAAGAAAATGAACGAAGGAAAATGGGCAATCATAACAGTGGACAATTATATCGTGATAAGGACATTACCCCTTGGCTTTTCTGAACACACCCTGTCATACTTCTCTATCTGTCTACCCATCCTCCTTATATAACTGAGCTATGTTTTTGTATGTTGCACTTAAATCTTATCCTCTCCCCACCTCAAACGTTATGTTGGTTGTTCAGTTTTTTTTTGTCTGGTCATTGCTCTATTATGTACATTATATTAAGTCCATGTCTAAATTGTGTGTCTATCAGTATATCAGTAATATTGAAATATTGTATTGTCATGCACACACACACAGGTACAATACCACACCCTGTCAAATACATACACTCGCATCTATACATATGCAGTACTAACAAGCCCAAATATTGATATACATCGCTATCATGTACTTCTTTATTTACTATTTTTCTGAGAAATGTCACTAATCACTTTTTTATCCTGGAACGTCCGTGGACTAGGCTCCCAGGCAAAGAGGATCAAAGTTTTTAACCATTTAAATAAATTACAAGCTGATATATGCCTTCTACAAGAAATAACAGAATCCGATCAAAACAAAATTAAATCATCACAGTACAATCATTTATACTCTGACCCACTACAACTCAAAACAGAGAGGAGTGTGTATCCTAATAAATAAAAAAATCTAATTTGCTCATAACACTACTATTACAGACCCAGAGGGTCTTCATCATAATCAACATCTTAATTAATAATAGCCCACTCACAATAGGCAACTTAAATGGCCCAAACACAGACGACCAGAGTTTTTTTTCCCTCCATTTCCAATCTTTCCAATTGCCCCGTCATAATAGCAGGTGATTTCAACACAGTTTTAGACCCAACTACAGACAGATCCAACAACATCGGCAATAAACGCATGTGTAAATCTGCAGATACTATAAAACAGTCCACCATCCGGACATTAAAGCATTCTCATTTTTTTCATCAGTTCATCATTCATACTCCCACATTGACTTCTTTCTCACCAGTAATTCTATTATGTTCAATATTTCTGAATCAAAGATCCACCCAATAATCATCAGTGATCACGCTCCTGTAACATTAAAACTGAATATAACCACTGCGCATAAAACCAGTTCTAGATGGCGATTTAATACTTTTCTTCTTCAAGACCATGATTTTGACAGTTATTTCAAAAGAGAGTGGGCTTGCTTTCTAGAGAAAAATGACTCCCCTGAAGTATCTCCATCTCTTCTGTGGGAAACAGGAAAGGTAGTATTAAGAGGGAAAATTATTTCATACTCCGTTTACAAAAGAAAAAGAAAGAACATCAAGTTGAACTGGAACAGAAAATTAAAGATCTTGAAGACATTAAAATAAATAATCCAACAGAAGAAACACAAGATATGCTAAGAAAATATAAATCACAATTAAATAAACTGATTAATGCACACACTCAATTTCTTATTCACAGACTACGACTGTCATGGAAAAACCACAGTTTCAATATGCAGGTGAAGATTTATTATAACGTTCACAAAAACCAAAAAACGCCTCGGTCTGAGGACCAAAAATGTAAAAGAAAGTCACTGATTCAACTTCATTCAGGCAGCAGTAGCTGATGCTGGATCGTAGTTCAGTGAAGTGCCCACAAGGTGGCGAACTCGTGGAGTGGTGAGTTTCCAGGCTTTGTGGGTGGAGCAGCCGGAAGACGAGCAGATACCGGTGAGCGAGCGGCAGCAGGTGGTGAAGTCTGAGCGCCACAAACACTCTGGCACCAAATGGTTAGCCTGACAGGGCAGATGAGAGATGAGCAGACAGGGCGAGAAACGAAACCGAAACTAATATCTCGGAGTCAAAGATCAACAAGACAAGACAGGACAATAACGCGGATCTAGAGCGAGTGAGCTCGTGAAACACACGATGGTCTGACAAAGACAGGAAGGCAAACGGGAACTGAATAGAGGAGAAAATCAAAGAGCTACAGGTGACGATAGTAATCGCTAATAAGATAATAACTAAGATAACGAGAAGGCGGGGAATGCAATCAGCTGACAGCGGAGCACATGGCGAACTGTCAAAACAAACAGCATGTGCTCTGAGATAAAGCAAAGACGACACGCGAGAACAACACTTCACGAACAGGTAGGTTTAGACACACTTTTTGACAACAACAGGAACAATTTCATCATAGTAACAAATCTGGTAAATATCTGGCTAATTAAATCAAACACAATAAAGAAAAAACAACAATATCAGTTATTAAAGACTCAGCTGGGAAACCCACCAATTCACCAGAAGAAATCAATAAAATCTTTCAAAAATTTTACAGTAAATTATATTCCTCTGAAAAAAAATCCATCCCAGGATAACATAAAATCATTTCTCAACAATATCAATTTACCTCAACTAAACGAACAGCAAATAAATTCTCTTGAATCTCCTTTATCAGAACAAGAAATTTCTAATGCACTTAAACTCATGCCCAATAATAAATCTCCAGATCCTGATGGTTTCCCTGCTGAGTTCTACAAACACTTTTGGTCTATCTTATCACCACTCTTCATCTACCATCAAGCTATCGTCCAATCTCACTAATCAACGTAGACACTAAAGTAATTGCTAAGTACTTTCCCACAGAATAGAAAAAATCCTGCCATCTATAATCCATTCAGACCAAACAGGCTTCATTAAAGGTGGACAATCAACAACAACACGCAGACTCATCAACCTAATACACCATTCATCAATAAACAAAGATAAATCTATCATAGTCACCCTTGATGCAGAAAAAGCCTTTGACAGAGTAAACTGGAAATTCCTGTTTTCCACATTAGAGAGATTTGGTTTCGGGGAGTCATTTATTAATTTGATTAAAATTCTTTACACATCACCATTTGCTACCGTCATTATTGACGGACTAACATCACACCAGTGTGGATGTGACATCCCAACCATCACAAATTCCTCTGTGCACCAACTACATCACATATTTGGGTATCAAGGTTTCCCCCAGGCTGCCAGAGTTGTTTGCCCTCAACTATACTCCACTACTTATAAAAGTAGACGACGACCTTCAACGTTGGATTGAACCTACCATTATCCATCATGGGCAGAATATCAGTAATTAAAATGACCATATTCCAAAAATAAACTATTTATTTTCAATGATCCCAACACAGCCCACTCCTACTTGGTTCAAATCTCTAGATTCATTTATTACAAAATTCTACTGGAAAAACAAGACCCCAAGAATAAAATTGACAACCCTACAGAAACCAAAATCACAAGGAGGATTAGAAGCACCACATTTTTACAACTATTTTCTCGCAAATCAGCTCCAAAATATACACAAATGGATTAAACCTAACTTATCAGAATACACATGGCAAGATATTGAACAATCAATCTGCAAAGACATTAACATTTCAGAATTACCTTTTCACAGTCAAACAATTAAAAAACATCACTGTTTTAAAATACCAACAATAGAGGCAATTCTGACAGCCTGTTGGAAATTCCATCAGATCACAAAGTTCCCACTCACACTATCTAAATACACCCCAATTTGGAATAACCCAGATTTTTTAGCTAACAAGAAGCCACTCAACTTTCGCAGATGGGCAGTTAAGGGAATCACACAACTTCAGCATATCTTTAATAATAATAACTTGGCACCATTTTCCCATATAGTCCAGACATACAGCATTGGGAGTAATTGGAAAAAAAAAATGCTAATAATAATAAAAAAAACAAAAAAAAAAACACACGCACTTGCATATATAACTCCTACTTGCATATACTACATTGACAGGGTAAGTGTGACGTGGGCATGGTAGCCTGGGCATTGCACTGGACTGATCCATGCTGCATGTAATACTTTTTTTAATGCATCACAAAGCAACTGACACACACTACACACTTCAAGACTGATCATATAACTTCCGCCTCCGCATATTATTATTAATGCTATTGTTTTATTATTATTATTATTATTACTATTATTATTATTATTATTAGCATGAGTATACTATTGTTATCAACTTTGTTATATGTCCACCTCTTAATCTTTCATCACTATTTTTATTATTATTATTGCAATTTATATATATTTTTTCTTCGTATTGTTATTCTTCTTATTAATATTATTCTTTACTTTGTTCCTATTATTGCCAACTGGCACCGACGAAACAGTAGAAAGTATGGGTGTGACGAGATCTCGCATTAAAATTCTGTCTCGCGAGATTTGTTATCCAACAAGCAACCCGCCACTGTCACGATCGCCAGCGATCTCTCTCTCTCTCTCCGCTGTCGGAGATCGCTGGTTCACTCATGCTTCTGGGAACTACAGATTAGCCATGTTTGGACTACATTCCCTGGCATGCAACACACACACACACTCCTGTTACATATCATGACTGATTACGCACACACCAGCGGAGGACCATCACGACTGATTACTTACACTTCATAAGCAGCACACACACGCTCATTCCCCACTGCGACATTACCATTCGTTACGTTCTGTATTATGTTACCTTGTTTTCTGTTTGTTATCGTCAACGGTGTTTTCCTGTTCCAGTTTGTTTCCGGGTTCTGACCACAGTCTCGTAAGTTTGA
>CAIGQQ010002769.1:0-7500 GCA_903798035.1 Danio albolineatus
ACGTGTTAAGTTCCATGAAACAGAGGGGTGATTTATTTATTTATTTTTAAATACGTATCTGCCTAAATACCTCTATGCACAAGTAACAGAAGAGGCCCCGTGCTGAGAAAACAACTGATTCAGTGTTATTGTTTCTGTTCATCTGAATAAAATATTTTTTTTCAAAATGTTACATTTTTTTGACCATTTAATTTCTAATTATATACAGTGAATAATAGTTAATATGTACCGTGAATAAAATAAAGGACTTTATTCTGAATAAAAAAATGCAATTAGAAAGTAGCTTAAGAAATGTTTATGTATATTAATGTTCAGGGTTTTATTTTCACTTTAAAGGCAATGGAAATAAACCATTATTTGCCATAAAACCTCCTTTGTTTACATGTCTGCATCCGGTTGGCACTCGAGCTGTGATCAGGTTACTAGACTGGAAATGTCTGCTATACTCTTGTTCTTTCTGTTACTGTAAAATTCTCATGTCGAATATTAACAACCCACCTCTTCTGCACGACTTTGTCTTTTGGAAACGTGTGGAAACGGAGGTAAGAGTTCAATTTCTGACGCTGTATTCTGCTGAACTCAGCAGTGGTAGCTAAAAGTGCTGTTCTCACGTCGTTTAAATGACACTTTCAAACGTTTAGATGTCATATTTATGTAGCTGACATAAACAGATATAAGTGGGCTATAATGGCATAAAACATTAAGACGATTCTTCAAAACGTTAGTTGTTTTGATCAGTCGCGCTCCTGTTTTAGCACTGTACTGTATGATCGGCGGAAACTGGAAGGCGGCCTTACATTTTACCGGAAATGCGTCACGCGCCGCCGTGCATATAGCCTATAAGATTACTGTGATTTAGCAGTAGGTTACAGTTGAAATACTTAATTTAACGTTAAAGTTACAATTATATAACAGATTACTGTAGAATTTTAAAGCAAATGTCATCAATATGTCAATTTAACGTTAAATAAATACAAAAACACCTCAGTTTTACACATTTATTTTGCAGTCTGTAAACTACAGAAGCCTCAAAAACAACCATAAAACCATAAAGGATGGTGTGTATTTTATAATGTGCTTTGCTGATTGCAGAGATATAACTTCCAGATGCTGAGCATGTGCTCATGTATGCGGCAACAGCTATGTTCTATGTCTTTGGCTAGACATAACATAATACCAAAGACCCTCTGGGTGTATATTTCATGAATCGATTTTCATATTTCCATGTTATTCGATAAATAAAAATAAAGGTGCAGTTCACCTGAAAAATAAAAAAATACTATATCCTTTATGTCGTTTCAAACCAGTATGAATTGGTTTAATTTTGGAGTAAAACATAGAATTTATTATTAAATTGTTTTGGGGCTGCAACAGATAAATACATAGTAAAATACCAGTACAGATGCAGCTTCTTGAAAAAAAATAAGGGTTTGGCTTAAAAGTTTAAATTGCTATCATTAACACGTGAAAACATTTTCAAGCCTTTTTTACAGTAATCTGTTGTGATTACATCAACTGCATTACTTTCACAATAAAATTTCTCCTACAATATATTACTGTGAACTTTCACAGTTAAATCCTGTGGAGTGACATTAATGTAATTTACTGTAAAAAAAATTACAGTAAATGTTGTGAATTTCTGGAAAGTTTTTACAGTGTATGCAATATGTCAATAAAGTCACTTCAGTCAGAGATCAAAGTCTCATAATGCACAATGGAAAAAATATGTGTGCTATTGTATGGACAGTTAAATAATAGATATTTTGGTGTATATACTTTTTATAAGTTTGTTAGTATAACACAGTGCAGAGCATTTGCAGTGCTTTGATGCATTTATTAAATGTTTAGTGAATGATCAATACTGATATGTCACTATATGTTGTAACATACTGTGTAACATATACAGTTGCAGACTGCCAAGGGTTCTTCATTTCCAGATCCTTTAAACAAACCAACAAACAAGCAAGCAAGCAACAAAATCTTATCTTAATACACATACATAACTTCTATGAAATGTTGCTTTATCACTGGCAGGATGTTGTTGTTATAAATACGAATAAATCTTAGCATTATCTAGTTGGACCTGCTATGGTTGGATTTATGGCAAATTTGAAATAATATGATCCTGCTGTGCTAAACGATGCTTTTCTGTAAAAAAAAAATACTGCCTGCCAACACATATTGCTTCAGATATCTCTGGTCATTACACATTAAATTAATGAGTGGAAATGCAGCAGTCTGTTGAGCCCGTCTGTGGTATTTCCTATTAAAAACTAATTTGAACTGAGATGAAGTCAGACTCATCTAGATAAAGTTTATGTTTTGTAATAATTAGGAGCTGGAACGCAATCAATCTGAGGCAGAACTGGCTGACAAAGATGAGTAGGTTAAAGAAACCAGAGAATGAGACATGATTAAAGGTAATTGGTGAGTGTTTCTGATCATTTAAGCTAATAATGAATGATGAATTGGCTAGAAAAAGGGTGTAGACTTGCTTTAAACACTGGAAGGAGATGTCACTTTTTAAAGTCTATTAACTTGTCTGTAAAATTAAAATGGTCTGTTACAGCTCATTAATCGGCAAATACATAAAAATGTGTCCTTTCATATTGGGAGTAATAAACAACACACTTTAGTTTAATGTTAGAAGCAAATAATGTACAGCCTGTTCAGTTTATTCTGCACATATAAACCAGCGAATGAGACATGATTAAAGGTAATTGGTGAGTGTTTCTGATCATTTAAGCTGATATAAAATGACTAAGCTAATTTAAGCTAATATAAAATGATATATGACTATATAAACTCACTTTAAATGTTAAGGCTTATGATTTTGAACTGTAATGTTGATGATTCACAGGGTAGCTTTCTGAGTAATGTTGTGGGGCAATATTGCAGAGGGATGTTGCTCGACTTCCCTATTGAGAATTGACAACAATATTGTATCTGTGTCCCTTTACTCTAATAAGTGAATCTCTGCTGGTTGCCCATACACGGCATCATTTCCAAAACTTTCTCCTGTGTAGCATCCAGTGGTGGAAAGAGTACTGAAAAATCTTACTCAAGTAAAAGTACCATTACCTGCCTAAAAATGTAGTGCAAGTAGAGTAAAAGTATCTGTAGTAAATATTACTCAAAGTAGGAGTAAAAAGTAGACCTTTTAAAAGTACTCAAGAGTAGTGAGTATTACGCTGTAGAAAAGTTGATGCGTTTACAGAATGTTACATTTGCACATCCCCGCACAAACAACATGTAGTGTATTTAGCGATCTTCCTATTTTCGTTCGTTCCTTCCAACCTTCCTTCATTCATTTTTTTGTTCCCTCCTTCCTTCGTTCACTCGTTCGTTCGTTCATATTTTTGTTCCTTCCTACATTAGGTCCTTTTGTTCATTCATTCGTTTGTTCGTTCATTCCTTCCTTAGTTTGTTCAGTCCTTCCTTGAATTCTTCCTTCATTCATTTGGTCCTTCCTTCTTTCCTCCTTCATTTATTCGCTCATACTTTCTTCCATATTTTTGTTCCTTCATTAGGTGTTCATTCGTTCGTTCGTTTGTTCCTTCCTTCCTTAGTTTGTTCAGTCCTTCCTTGAATTCTTCCTTCATTTATTTGGTTCATCGATACTTCCTTCCATTCCTTGTTCGGTCCTTCCTTTTATTTGGCCCTTCCTTCCATTCTTCATTCGTTCCATTTAATGATTGTTTATGGCTGTTTGGTGATTTCCGTCATCATACAGTCGACATCCATCATTTTCAGTGACATGCAGTCTATGAAAAGTCTCTGGATCATTGCGTGTACAGATTTTGGACATCCACTTGGACATTTTTAATGTTTCCAAAAGGTTTGCTGCATTTATAAAGCGTCCATGTCTTGAGGTTGTTCAGTATGATGCGATTTACTTTCGATGTGTGATTTAACTGGACAGAAATAACAGGACTGATTTGTCTGCTTTAGACAATGACCATAGACAAGAAAGAACTAAAGTAGTGACTGCTGGTTGAAAGAAAGTAGTGGAGTAAAAGTACCGATACTGCACTAAAACTGTCCACATTTATAAAACCACTCAGTAAATTACAATTCCTGAGAAAAACTACTCAATTACAATAGTTTGAGTATTTGTAATTAGTTACTTTACACCACTGGTAGCATCGACATAACAGTTTAAGCATGTAGATGTTGGTTGTTTTGAGTGTATGTATGTGCACTTCCCAGTGTCATCTGCAGTGCCTCACGTCAGAGCAGATGCGTCAACAAGCATAAACATAGACAGCATCCCTTGTAGATTTAATTTATAAAGGGAAATAAATATGCCCATGCATACTTTTATGGGTGAAAGCATGACTCACAAACATCCGATACTTATACTTCATTCAGTCATAAATGAGATTGCTAGAAATATTGTTTAGGATTATTAATGCAGAGTACACACTGCAAAATGATCTAATTCATTGGACTGCTGTTCTTTTCCCATGACTGCTTGGACTATCATATAGCCGTTGTAGATTTTATTTACCTATCAAAAATGAATCCCAGTTAGCTGAAAAAAATTGAAAAGGAAGATTTTAAGGAATGAATGGTTGTGCGCGTTTGATGTTCTTTTTCAGGTCAATGATCGCATGTATTTTTCGCTCAATGTTTACATCTCTATTGTTATTTCCAGCACTGTAAGACTTCAGATGTTAAGCACATTGATATTTAGCATGTGTCAACATCTGCTTTTCTCTCATTTTGTGTCTTTTTGTTTGATGTGTCATATTTAAGCCAACAGCTGACAGAGCAATGTATTCTGTCTTACCAAAAGTTGGCTTTTTTTTATCTTGACTGCGTGAGCTTAACATCTACAGAGAATGAATTAAACACTTGCATCGTGAAAAGCAAAAAGGAGGTGTTAACTCAATCAAGGCAATGAAAGCAGACTGTTTTAGGCAAGACTTTCAGTTTATTAATCAAAACAATACATTTGACCATGGACCACAAAACCAGTCATAGTAGATAAGTAGATCAACTTAACTAACAGTTTCCGTATTTTGTGATTCACAAATGTTTTCTGTTTATTTACGGCTGGGAATTGCATTATGGGACCTTGCTCTTGGCTCTGTCCATGTTTGATGTTGACAATTCAACTCAACAGTTTAACAAAGTGACTTGACATTTTAGTAGTTTGAAATAATATATTGTATAAAAAAATATATATAGAGCAATAAGTCTGTAAAATATCAGAAGATGTACTGGCAGCTTATTACAAGGTTTTGGTACAGCAATATACAACAACAAACCAGATAATATATCACTTTGGTGTCAAATGCAGTTTGCACTTTGGTGTCAAATGCAGCAAATGCAGTTAATTCCAAGCCTAATTAAACACACCTGATCATACTGATCAAGTCCTTCAGGCTTGTTTGACACCTACAGGTAAGAGTGTTGAAGCAAGGTTGGAACTAAACTGTGCAGAGCTGCAGCCATCCAGGGACTGCATTTGACACCTGTGCTTTAAACTATTGAACTTCAAAAAAAAGATCATGAATAAACAGGGGAAATAAAATATAAAAAGTGTGTATCAAAACTGCTGAATTACATTTTTTTTACATTGATATGTCATCTGAAAATTGAATAGAAATTACAAAATAAAATAAAATAAAATAAAATAAAAAGGTGACACAGTGGCGCAGTAGGTAGTGCTGTTGCCTCACAACAAGAAGGTTGCTGGTTCGAGCCTCGGCTGGGTCAGTTGGCATTTCTGTGTGGAGTTTGCATGTTCTACTCGTGTTTGCATGGTGTATGTGTGTGAATGAGAATGTATGGATGTTTTCCAGAGATGGGTTGCGGCTGGAAGGTTATCCGCTGCGTAAAACAAACGCTGGATAAGTTGGCGGTTCAATCCTCTGTGGCGACCCTGGATTAATAAAGGGACTAAGCCGAAAAGAAAATGAATAAATGAAAAAAAAAATAAAATAAAATAAAATAAAATAAAATAAAATAAAATAAAATAAAATAAAATAAAATAAAATAAAATAAAATAAAATAAAATAAAATAAAATAACAATTTGAAAATCTGGAATCTGATTGGTGTAAAAATCACCTTTAAAATTATCCAAATTTAATTCTTAGCAATGCACATTGATCAGAAATTAGGTTTTGACATATTTATGGTAGGAAATGTACAAATTGTCTCGATAGAACATGAGCTTTAATTAAATTTCAAATGATTCTTAGAGGAAAACACAAATTCAAAAATACATTTTGTATCTAGTGGTATGATTTGTGTATGTTTTGAGAGCTTCATTTAAGCCAGATTTGGAGTTTTTAAACTATATTTCATAAATAAACACTGTAAACATAATTTTGTTAAAGTGCTGTACGAGCCATTTCACAATATGCAGGAAATTATTTTATTCTCTCTCTCTCTGTGATTGGTAAAGTAATTGTCCTGAAAAAGCACACCTATACCTTCTGCATCCTGAAATATGTTCTATAGTACATATAACATAACTGCGTGTGAATGTGAAAGACGTTTGGGTGTACTACATCTGCCGTGTTGTCACTGTCACATGGCCTATATGAATCAGTTGCATCATTTCCCTGTCATTCACAAATCCTCTCCTGTGGCCATACAGCTCATCTACAGTAGGTACATTATTCACCTTCGTGTTTATATAGGGTATGCACATTGTGTCTTTGTTTATCTAAGAAAAAAGTTTTAAAGGACTTTCCGTCAGTTAGTTCCCACTTCACGTGTGGGTGGCGGAAAGGTTCTGCGTTCAGGTTTGCTACTTTTTAATAGTTTTCTGTAAACAGGCATGTATTTGAGGTAATTGTTGTCATTTTAAAATGTCAAGTTAAATGTCTGTCTTGAGACCCTGTGTTCTTTTAAGTGTTCAGTTAGGCTGCGCTGCGTGGAATGAGGGACGTCATCAATCCACTCTACAGAGAAATGCAAAATCTGATCTGAGCTTTGAGGAGGACTGCGGTGTAACTCCATACTGCAGAAGGAGACCGCAAATGAAACTTCTTACGCAGAAGCAGGCTCAGCTAGTGGGATGAGAATTATTTCTTCAAGTAATACAAGATATTACATATGCGTGTTTGGGAATAAGGAATAAGATGCATCTCACCCAAAGAATGAGTTTGGAATCCTAAAGTGTGGTATTCTGGCCCCCGAGACCCTTGAGAGTGTTCCCAAGCGTTCCTGGCAAAGTAGCTGTCCCATGTTAGACTTCATATTGAACAAATACAAGCCAAAAATGCTGTGGTTTCAAATGAGCACGCAAGTCTATTTTGGCATTTCCTCTGGCAAAACAGATGGGCATTTTGAAGTTATTTATCAACTGGTCCCAAATCATCTCAGAGCAAGCCACCTGCCACAGCTACTGGTGCTATTTATCACCCCAGTATACAAGCTTTTGGAAATGCTTTAAAAATGTGGACAAGTCGATTTAATGGCATTGTGCAATGATCCACCATCTTGTTTTGCAGATTATTCCAGAGATATTTGCTTTATTTTGG
>CAIGQQ010002776.1:0-18435 GCA_903798035.1 Danio albolineatus
AATAAATAAATAAATAAATAAATAAATAAATAAATAATGAAAAATAATAAAACATGACAAGTGATCATTAAATAATTTTAACTTTCAATGTGCTAAGGGCGATGCAGTGGCGCAGTAGGTAGTGCTGTCGCCTCACAGCAAGAACGTCGCTGGTTCGAACCTCGGCTGGGCCAATTGGCGTTTCTCTGTGAAGTTTGCATGTTCTCCTGCGTTCGTGTGGGTTTCCTCCGGGTGCTCCAGTTTCCCCCACAGTCCAAAGACATGCGGTACAGGTGAATTGGGTAGGCTAAATTGACCGTAGTGTATGAATGTAAATGAGTGTGTATGGATGTTTCCCAGAAATGGGTTGCAGCTGGAAGGGCATCCGCTGCGTGAAACATGTGCTGGATAAGTTGGCAGTTCATTCTGCTCTGGCGACCCCGTACTAATAAAGGGACTGAGCCGAAAAGACAATGAATGAATGAATATATTCTAATATCTAAAATAAAATGATATATAAAGAAGCATTTTCTAAACAAGTAATACATACTGTTTTCAGAAGTAATTAAGTAATTTTAACATTTTTGCAAACAATAAGTCAAAATGAAGTGAGTTTCCCCATAAAACAAACAAAATAATCTGCCAGTGGGGTAAAATAATCTTGTTTACCTGCAGCACTGGCAGATTATTTTGTTTGATTCTTAGAAAATGCTTCTTGATTTAAGAATTTGTAGATATGTGGACTAGAATTTTATTTTATTTTTGTCTGAAAAAGACTTGATAAAGAAAAGGAAAGCTTTAAAAACAAAAATCTGAAATATAAATTACTTTTTTATGTTTATTTACTCAAATGAAAACAATTACTATTAACTATTCTTATTATTATTATTTGTAAATTGATTAATTTTCCTTCAGCTTAGACCCTTATTTAGGGGTCACCACAGCGGAATGAACTGTCAAACTATTCCACTATATGTTTTATGCAGAGGATGAGCCCCAACCCAGTACTGGGAAACACCATAAACTCTAACAATCACACACACAGTCATACACTACAGCTAATTTTGTTTTACCCAATTCACCTACAGTATAGCGCATGTCTTTAGACTGTAGGGAAAACCGGAGCACCCGGAGGAAACCCTTGCAAACACTGGGAAAACATGCAAACTTTACACAAAAATGCCAACTGACCCAGCCGGGACTTGAACCAGTGACTTTCTTGTGAGGTGACAGTGTTAACCACTGAGCCACCGTGCCACTCTATTTATAAATCATTAATAAAACTATTTTTTACAAATAGCATGTATTATTGTTAGTATAACAATACTTTCGCCAGTTGGTGAAGTTTCTTCCACGCCACTGTCACCACTGGCTTGCATGGTTCGGGACTTGTAGGGCTGCGCATCTATGGATTACTCTTCAGTGTTTGAACTCTCAGCAGTGAATATTAAACTACCACTGAACTGAGCTAAACAGAACTTCAACACTGAAAACTGGACTGACTCTGTTTCAATTTACTATAATCTATGTGAAGCTGCTTTGACACAATCTACATTGTAAAAGCGCTATGCAAATAAAGAATTGAATTGAATTGAACTACTACTGTATATTAAGAAACAGACACAAGTGTTGTGTTGTTTCAAACCCTCTGGAGTGCATTGTTGTGTGTATTCTAAACTTGACTTTGTTTGTCCAAATTTATGGCTGAGGTTTTTTTTTTAAATGCCACAGATGTTGTTGAAAACCTCTAAATAATCCTTTAAGTCCAGGTCAGCAAGAATATTAAAGCATCAATCTCATTTTTGACGCATTGCTCTTAAAGTAAAAACTGATTACCTGAACAATCTACATCTCAATTACACTAAAAGTGAAATAAGTTTTGCGACACCAACGGCTGGCAAATAAATAAACAGATTCTTCCATCTTGAAAGCAGAAAGGCAACCACAGTGTTATCATTAAACAGCGAGAGGAATGAGTTCAGCTGTCCGGGACCCCCTGGCGAATCCCCCATTACCAAACTCCTTAGGGTTGTTAGTGCTACAGACAAGCAGAGGCAAGTCCATTCCAGCCAGTTCCCAACATCAGGCTATTCACACCTCAGCGTCCCATCAGGAGGCTCCCACTCTTTCGCGATGGGCACCCAGCATAGCGGGAGACTGATGAGGTTGGCACAGACCAGGACATATATTTCGTAGAGGGCATATCTTGTTTGTTAACGACAGCAGGAGGGGGAACGATGTCCCAGGGGCGCCAAACTTCATTTACACCAAAGCCAGAGCTCCAATGCAAGAGGACAGACCCCCAGCCGGGCCTAATCCACACCCACGCCCTGCTCTCGGCGTGTTCGGAGGGAAAGAAAACAAGATTCTTTGATCTACGCAGCACTAAAGGTGAGGGGAACAAAGGAGGCAGATAAGATAGAGATCAAGATGAAAATGAAATCATTTCACCCGGGCCGGGCCGCTCCCTGGATGCGCGTATTATTTGTTTGTCTTCTCTCATTTCAAGCCAAAGGCGCGCTGACCCAGACGTGCAGAAGTAGGGAGCGATATCACCAAGGAAAAGAGTTCCACACCTCTGATGGCAACTAAAGCCAAGACAAGTCCCCTCAGACAGACTTGAGCCCACCTCTTATCAGCAAAAACATGAAACGGAAAAACAACTTCTTTAAATAGACGAGTGCATTAATTTTCCAAAAGTAGTTCATTAGCACTTTATTCATAATGAATGGGACGGGGGAAGAGACGTACAGGGAAAGGCTTGTCAATGAAATTGTTCCTCGTCTTCGTGTCTGAGCACTTTGGGAGGTTAATTAAAATTGCAGTTTAATTAGATTTGAGGTGTGTGTCAGACTAAACGGAAACTCCCCTGACTGCCTGTTTGATCCCAATAACTGCTATCCCAAATACTGGATGCCAAAAGATATTCCACATCAAAAGGAGAAAAAAAACATTTGCATTACTGTTTTTGAGGAGTAAATATAAACAAAAATCTTTTGACACAACCTCAAATGCAACATCAATGAGAGCAGTAACTTGCTCCTTAAGCAGTATTCTGAGAGTTTGCGTGTGTATGCTATTTGGCGCTTCTCTTTGATTCTTCTATCAAATAATCTAGTTCAATTCAGCACTTGCAGGATTTTCAATTAGAGGATAGAATGGTGATCTGTATTAATAGGACATGGATACATCCACAGAAAAAAAAAGACTGAATGAAACAGGGTCAGGCGCCACGGTGGCGCGTGAGTAGCACGTTCGCCTCACAGCAAGAAGGTCCCGGTTGGGCCAGTTGGCATTTCTGTGTGGAGTTTGCATGTTCTCCCCGTGGTTGCGTGGGTTTCCTCCGGGTGCTCCGGTTTCCCCCACAGTCCAAAGACATGCGGTACAGGTGAATTGGATAAGCTAAATTGTCCATAGTGTATGTGTGTGAATGAGAATGTATGAATGTGTTTCCCAGAGATGGGTTGTGGCTGGAAGGGCATCCGCTGCGTAAAACAAATGCCGGATAAGTTGGCGGTTCATTCCGCTGTGGCGACCCCGGATTAATAAAGGGACTAAGCCGAAAAGAAAATGAATGAATGAATGAATGAAACAGGGTCAGGAAAATCTGACTTGTCCCACCAAAGCACCATGGAACAAGATGAGATCAAGATCAAGTTCATTAAAGGTATTTTAGCATCTGTAATGCAGTATCACAACAAGACACGAATTTCACACACAAACAATTCGCCAGACATTTAGAATTGTTACTGAAGTTCAGAGGTACTATCATCACCTTTCAAATCCCCAGGTTCTACCCTCCCTCAAACCCCTAGTGACGCTCTAAAAATACTTGTAAGGTGAGAGGCTGAATCCCACGCAACAGTATGTGACCATGGAGGTGGCAAAAAAAGCTTTTGAGCTACTCTCAGGAGATCCACGTGCCCTTACTATGGCGTTCCCTCTGGAGACGGTATTCTGGGCCAAGGTCTAACAACAGTCATTGTGACTCCTTAGAAGGTATTGAAAACCGTTCTGTTCTGAAAGGTGCATTTCGAGTGATTGCATGTGAATGAGGAAAGTTTCAAACTTTTTATGAATAAAATAATTTTTTGGCAGGGGCATCCAGTCTTACTCCTGAAGGGGTACCTTAAAGTTCAGCTCCAGTGCCAATTAAACCCACCTGAAACAGCTTCAGGTCTTCAGGATTTCTAGAAGTTTCTGGGCTGGTTAATTTGGATAGTTTGGAGCTCAACTCTCAGAAAAGTTCGCCCTCCAGGAACAGGATTTTACACCCCCTGTCATTGGATTGTGAACTGTGACAGTTCGCGAAAAGAGTAAGACAGTAATTCTATCAAATTAAATCAAACAAGAGACCACCCTACCTAGGGTGCTTATAGCTAAACTAGCAGACTTTTGTGGTCAAAAAAACTAAACAATATTTTACTAATAAACTGTACAAGATCATAAACCAATTGCTAATGTACAATTAATCAGGGACTACACAACATAAGAGTTGTGGTTTACTAAGCCATGTGGAGATCAATTCACAAGGAAATTGTCAGAAAAGTGGCTAATTTGTACAAATTCATACAATTTCATTCATATGAAAATGTACAATTTTCAAAAGGAGGCGTACCGCAAATTCCCTAAACCTACCCTTCATAGGGGAATGAGCAAATGGCATTCCAATGTACAAATGAGATTGTATAGGAATTAGCTACTAAATTCAAAAGTTACAAATTGCTGTGAGACTGCATTGGGAGATCTTGAAAAATGTCCCTCAAAGTAAAAAAAAAAGAACTCATATCACTCAAGTTGATGACATACTGTTTGTCTGACCTTTGTTTTGACCTATCCATCATTATCTCTCCCTGATCAGACACAAAGGAAAGGTTTAAGTCATCAACGAGTGACCTCGGTTTTATGGAGCACAAAAAAGAAAGCAATACTGTACTGTAACTGCTCCCACACTAGCACCCCATTGCCCATGACGTGCAGATGAATAACACCATAAACAGGGAGAATAAGCTTTATTTTACTTCCGACCTCTGCTTCCCACCGCTCCCTGCTAAAAACAACAGCATTAGGCTCTAATGGATCCGCTGGAGAGCCGGGTTCACCTTCGCCATTACTCCCCAGGCCTCCGCACCCAGCGGGCAAGGCACTCCATCAGCCCCAAGGTCAACCTGATAGTTGCCCCTGTTCTCCAGCCTCACTGATGATGCCCCTCACCCCTGGAGCGACCCCCCCTCCTCACCTCAGATCACTTGCGCTCTCCCTGTTCTCCTTGCCCTGTCCTCTCCAGGTCCCTGGATGCCACCTGATGATGAATGGAGCACAATTAGCTCCATCCAGCACTGCACTGGATTCGCCCCTGCCCTCTCTATTCTGCAAAAATGGGGCCGTCAAACTGGGAAAACATCATCAAGCTGGGCACCAACAGGCAAACCAATATAGCTACTATAGATTTACAGAGCCCATTTGTAAGCAGGTGGTCAAAAACAAACGTTCTGTATACTTAAGATTGTTGTTGGCCTGATTGTGTTCAGATATGTTTCGTAGGCACAAAGACTTTCGACACAATTGTTTCAACATTCTTTACCAGTCAGCTTTGTGCTCCGACATGTAGCACAGACCTGGTTTATACTTACTGTACTGTTAAGTTACATTTTTGTCAATTTAATCAAAAGTAGATGTGCTAAATACAAGTTCAAACAATGTCTAAAGTGGTTTGAACTTGTCTAATTAAGACCACTTGCAGAGATAGTTTCAATCAAATAGCTATCTTAGTGTGGATGGCCATGTTGTCAAATATGTCCAAGCAGTCAAAAATATTTACTCTCCATTTACAGGCCAAACATAGGGTTTTTATAAGAACTGTTGTGAGAAAGTACACCAAAACATGGTATTCATACTTTGCAAAAACAAATTACGATCAAAAGCGTGGTTGTTATCCACATCCCCTTCATTTGGTTGTTTTAAGGCTGTTAGTTGTGTATCATGAATGTGTTTAATTTAATGGTATTTGCCTGCTGTAGAGGAGCACTCCTGTAAAATTGATGCAAAAGAAATAAGTGAGCAGGGTCTTAAAAATATATTTTAAAAAAACAGAAGCAAAGACATCTGAACGTTTGTTGATACCAGGCAGAAACAGTAATGTGCCTTGCATTAATTTATTACATAATTATTCCTTTAAAGGGATAGTTCACCCAAAACTAAACAAAAATCTTCATGATTTACTCACCCTCTACTTGTTATAAACCTTTTTGACCTTCTTATGTTGAACACAATAGAAGATATACTGAAGAAAGCTGGAAAACAGTAACCACAAGTATTTAATTTTCCTACTATGGAAGCCATTGGTTACAGGTTTTAAGTTTCTTCAAAAAATCCCCATTAGTGTTCAACAAAATAAAGAATCTTATAAAGGTTTGAAACCATTTAAGGGTATTCATTATAGTGAGAAATTGTTTGGATGACCTATCCCTGTTTTTAATTTGTTTTAAAACAACTTTGTTGTCCTTGTCAGAGTTTGGACTAGGCAGCCATCATGAACCATCGCTAAAACGTACTATGGTGTTTAACTGTTTACCTCTTTAATCCGATGTCCCATTATACACTTGAAATTCCAAAAAGTCACTCAGTTCTCTATTACTTATGAATGTGCTGAGATGCCATCTACAGTCAGTGCATGTACACATTCTCATTTTCAAAAGTTTCCTTGAGGGATGCGCTTCTCAAAAGGATATAAATGGCAATGGCATTCCTCCACTTCGGAGACAAACATCAATACACCCTCATAATTCATTCATAAACCATCTTCTTGGAAGCTGCTTTCCTTGTCTATACAGCACAGGTTCCGTGTTCCTTTATCAAGAGCTGTACTGCAAATGAGTTTCTCTGAGGTGACTTCATTGGGTAAGCTGTGTTAGGTCAGCCTCTGGCTGTCGTTCAGGCTAGTTTGAAAGAGGTTAGTGACAGCACAAGCATGTATTCCCTAAAGCAGTCTGAATGCTTGTACGGTATATACAAAGATATTAAGGTACAACAATACGTTTAAGCTGGGGGTGTCCAATCCAAATCCTGTCAGGTCAACATCCTGCAGATTTTAGCTTCAACCAGCTTACCTACACTTCCACTTGCTTTCAGCCTTCATGAATTTGTTTCTTTTGTTAAACACAAAAGAAGATTTTGAAAAATGTTGGAAATCTGTAACTATTGGCTTTAATAGTACATTTTTCCTACTATGGAAGTCAACGGTTACAGGCTTTCAGCTTCATTCACAATATGAAGAGTTTAGATGCTAAAACCTCTAAACGCCATTTGAAATTGTCTTCTAAAATTAGCATTTTTCTCATTTCTCTAGTGTGTAGGCTCAAAAATTGTACTTTAAAAGTGATGAATAAGTTCTGTTCATTGCCTTTAAAGTGAAATAAATGAACTTAAACATAGAAGGCTGAGAAAAATGCTCATTGTAGGAGAACATTTTACATAGCATTTAGAGAGTTTTTCAACTGAATTCTTCATATATTGTTTTGTGTTCAACAGAAGTCTGAAGCCACTTGAAGGAGAGTAAATAGAGAGTAAATGTTCATTCTTGGGTGACCTATCTCTTTAATTGGCTTTTTCAGAGCTGAAACTAAACTCTGCAGGAATAAAGTCACCCTACAGGTGTAGGTGTGGACACCCTGGAAAAAACCCAACCCCCATTCAAGAGTTCACACTTAGCTGATGATTGATAAGGAAAAGTATTTGGCATGCTGTCCCAGGAGAGAGCCCTGAGCTCAGAATATCCCCGAGCCCGGGGTTCCCTCCCGTTTAAAGGGCGAGAGGAGAGTTTGAGCTCAGGTAGGTCTCGAGAACTCCCCTATTTGTGAACGGGAAGAGATATCTGGTTAATGGTTGTCTTTAGGATGTTATTTTGGAGTAGTCAATTTACTTATGGTGCATGTCTTTGTACGGTGGGAGGAAACCGGGGAGCCCAGGTGAAACCAAGCACGGGGAGAACATGTAAAACTCCACACAGAAACGCCGACTGGCCCGGTTAGGGGCTGAGCATTCTGCGTTCTTGCTGTGAGGCAACAGTGCTAACCACTGATCTGCCATGCCACTCTGTCAGAGAAGGGGGGAAGTAGGGGTGGAAGGGGGGATTCTTCAAGACGAAGATAACCGGAGTGAAAGGTCTGGTTATTTATGGTATTTTAGTGGTCTTCTGATTGGTGCAAGATACTGAGCTGATTCGGTGTCAGCTGTGTTCAATCATAAGCACGTGATCCTCTCGAAATTAGTTTATGAATAAACCACACAAGATACAACTTTCTACCAAGCATGTTCGAGTATTTAGGTGACCTAGCAGTAGCATCTGACAAACAACCCATGTTATGAAGCGTAGGAAGTTTCCAGCAATTCCAGAGTCCAACAAAAAAGGCTAACACTGATCACCAGGCGAGTTTTTCAAGAATAAAACATGAACAGTGACTGAGAACAAAGTGATAGGTGAAAGGGAGCGACACACAACCCTGCTTGGCGTGACAGACGATGAGCCATAGAAGTGAGACACGGGGACATACGGGCCGCACTTACCACCATCACACGAATCCACTCAAAGTGCCAGGAAGCCAAAATATCCGCAAGGATATGGCTTTCCGACAGCCGGCCATCCTGGGAGGGGACTGAGCCAGGCACCTTGTGGACCAGAATAAATTGAGATCTTTTTAAATCAGGGCTACAAAAGGAACATAGTTAGACAAAAAAAAACATTGATGGCTACTAAGATGGCTTAGGACCCTTGAGAAGGAGAGAAACAAACCCACCTGATGCAAAGGCAAAAAGAGAAATCAAACAATGAAGCTATTTTACACAACAAGACAATGCCCTGAGTGTGTGTGAAGGATTTTTCTAATCTCTCTTTATTAGCCAAACATGATTAAAATGCAGTTCCTAGGAGCATCTCTCCCTAAATAAGAAGAAAAGGAAAAAAGCCAAGAAAAAAAAAGTCAAAAGCATCTTTTACAGCATGAAGCTTTTCATCTTTTAGAGGCGCTGAGAAGAAAAGGAGCCAGAGAAGCACAAACATGCTCTCTTTCTCTCTGTATTCTCCTTAGCGCTGAAGAAAGCCACGTTACCTGAGGATATGCATCGCGTATCACAAGCTCAATAGCCCCAGAACAAGTTTTCAGTCACAGTTTTTCAAAGTAATAAAAATAATCCCTAGCACACTCTTTAGTCCAATTACATACTGCCATGTAGCTATCGCCCAGATCAACCCCCTGCCTCTGCTCGGCTGGCTTTAACCCTCCACGTGTTATCTACAGATAAGGCTCGCTTGTAATGCTAGATTCTAGCGGACGTAAACGTGCATGAATCGGGATCAGATTGTCAGCATTTCACAGCGCGGAAAGGTTAGCTTATGTTTCTCCCTGCTAAAGTGGCTTTGGTGTGGTGGAGAGAGTGTAAGAATAAACCTCAGAGAACAAGATATTTTACAATACCTCTACTTTGAATTTTGTAATGATATATATAACTACTATTTATTTTGTATGCTTTTTTATTTTGCTCACAAGATGGTTTCCATTAACGTGTATATAAGTAAACTACTTATACCATAGTTATACATTAGATCTGCATTCCTAGACTATGTGCACCTGGATCTTGGCTAACAATGGCAGTACATTTTATAAGGTCAAGCTTCTCAGCTACTGTCATGACGGAACAACAATTTAATCATTGGATGCACTCAGTGTTTCTCAACCACGTTCCTGGAGAACCACCAGCACTGCAAGTTTTGGATCTGTCCATTGTATGTCACTCCCATTACAGGTCTTACAGTCTCTGCTAATGAGCTGATGATCTGAATTAGGTGTGCTTGCTTATGGAGACATGGAAATATGTGCAGAGCTGGTGCACTGTAAAAGAGATGAGTCAACTTAAAATTGTAAGGCAACTTGTTGCAGAGCGTTTTTCAGGAATGTGGATCAAAAACACTGCACTAGAGGACTTCAAATATTAACAGAGTTAAAAACTATTGAAAACCAGTTCACTCCTGTTCAGAGTTTTATGATTATGATTTTCTTTCTATTTATTTATTTATTTATTTATTTATTTATTTATTTATTTATTCATTCATTCATTCATTCATTCATTCATTCATTCATTCATTCATTCATTCATTCATTTATTTATTTATTTATTTATTTATTTATTTATTTATTTATTTAATTTTATTTAATTTAATTTAATTTTTATTATTTTTATTTTTTTTCATTTTTATTTATGGCCCTGGATAACAAAACCAGCATGGACATATCTGTAGGAATATGCACTCAATTGTATATATATAAGTTTTGCTTTAATGCAAAACATCACTTGAACATTAAGTTAAAATCTGCATTGCTATTGTATGTACAAATTGTCATTGTTAAGCACTTCCTTTGGACAACTTTAAAGGTAATTTTAAGTGTAAACTTAATATTTCAAATTTTTGAACCCTCAGCTTCCAGATTTTTAAATAGTTCTCAGCCAAATAAACCTTATGATTGGTTTATGACTGGAGTCAATTTTTTTAGAAAAAAATCATCATAATGATCAAAATGACTACAACATACTTTTCACAAATATTTATTTTCTTATTCTTCTTATAGACTTTTGTTTCCCCTCACTGTAATATATATGTCTATATATATATATATGTTTTGAGTCAACAAAAAAATTATCTGTTACCGTCTTTTGTCCTAACAAATATATCTCGTTGACATAACTGTTTTAATGAGCTGAATTAACTTTGTGAAGTTGACTTGACTATTACATTTTAGTTTATTAAACTGATCAAAACACATTCAAATCTTACCATCTCCTCAACCCATGATATTGTACCTAAATTATATTGACCTTATTCTGAAAAACAGAAATGTGCTCGTCTTTGGGATTGTTTTGAACTTACATTTCAGTTGGCTATGGGAGAAGTGACTAGGAAACTGAAGACGTCCCCTATATACATTTCTGGAGATCTTGAATTATCTACCCAGAGCTACGTATGGCTGCATTTCAAATCGGTGCTTTTTTTAAAATGCTATTGGTTGAGTTTAGGGAAGGGCTGGGGTTATAGGTCGATCAGTCAGTAAGTCAGTCAGTCGACAGCAGTTTCTGGTGAATTTATATGAGAACAGTGTGTGCAAATGGCACTCACGAGAGAAATTTGAGGACGTGAGGACTCCAGGGATATATTTTGCTCTCTCCAGAAATGTATATAGGGGGACGCAATCAGAATGAGCCTGGGTTGAATAATAAACTGCAGAAAACTTCTTGCTCTACAAACAAGTGTGTTCATGACTATACAGAAAAAGTTGAATAATACAATACAAAAAGATCCATTCGCAATACAAAGCAGCATAAGAAACTGTTTTTAAAGTCTAAAAATCAATGGAAATGAATGAGACCAGAAGTCTCTAGCCAAAAAAAAAATCCAATGGTGGCTCTGCTTAACCTTAACCCTAACATGTTGGTCACTCATCACATATTTTCACATTATTTAATATTTCTAACCTTAAACCAACACTGAGTGTTATTAATTCACAAGACACAAAAAAACAGAGCCCTTCATTTTGACAATGAACAGTTTCCTGTATTTTCTCTCCTTCTCTGCCACTGTTTTGCTTCACATACATATTGAATGCTTGTTTATTTATAAGACATACAGCATACGGTTACATGCCATCTTTAATATCCAGTCGAGCAGGCAGCAGAGTCGCGCACACTTCCTAACAGCTGTTGGGCATGTAAGGAGGCGTGCGTGAGTTGTGGTAAGCCTGTGAGCATGACATGATTGCAGTGTGTATCTTATCTGGGGCGGCTCCTCCTCGGGCTCTGTGTGTGTGTAGGACCATTACTCCAGTGCCCAGCCATGCGTACACTCCTAATCTCAGCACTCTTTCACCCTCTCTCTTTCGTTCCCTGGAGACACTAGCGATATCATCCTGGCGGATTCTCAGACTGAGCACAAGCACTGATTATCCCTTCGTAACACTGGCGACACGTGACCGTATAACTCTGATGACATCACTAAAATTGCTGTACACCTTCAATTAGCACGAGTGATATTAAGGTATTTGGATAACATACAAATAGCATATAGTTGAAGTCAATCTTATTAGCCCTCCTTTTTCTTCTTTTTCAAACATTATATTTTCACAGTATTTCCTATAATATTTTTTTCTTCTGGAAAAAGTCTTATTTGTTTTATTTCGGCTAGAATAAATTTTTTTAAATCAATTTTAAGGTTAATATTATTTGCTCCTTTAAGCAATTTATTCCGATATGTTTATATAATGATTTCCTAGTTACCCTAACTTGCCTAATGAACCTAATTAATCGAGTTAACCCTTTAAATTGCACTTTAAGCTGAATACTAGCATCTTGAAAAATATCTTGTCAAATAGTATGTGCTGTCATTATGGCAAAGATAAAAGAAATCAGTTATTAGAAACTTGTTCTTTCCGTTAAACAGAAATTGGGAGAATAAATGTAAGGAGGCTAATAATTCAGGAGGACTAATAAGGTCTTCAATGGTGCACAAAATTATATATTTGCAAAAATGTCCAAGATGCTCTTTACCATGAAATTAAAATGAACGCAAATTTATGATTCTTAAAATAAAACAGCAACATAAAAGTGATTTTTGCACAATATTTAAGTTTTCTAAAGCAACACAAATGCTCGTCTCAGAAACATTTTTAAATGTATATTGTTGTTCATTAAAAAAAATTGTGACAAATTGTCCTTAATATTCCTCAAAGTTCCTTCTGTGTCTGGTTTATGGACGATTCTTCCAGAAAAATCGAAATCAGTTCAAATCTTTACTTTGAGTGTGTTCACATTTCTTGCTGTTCTGTGAAATTTTAGGCCAAATCCAGCTATTTCCTGCAAGAACTAATGTCTTTGTCATAAGCTGATACATTATTAATGATGCCTTTATATCCTGAGACTGCCGATACATGTTGTTCAAACAGTTCACAACTGTTAAAAGATTATAAGTGAATAGTGTCTTAATTAATTACACAAAGCTACTTGAATATTGCTTCAGAAAGCTTAATTAAAGGGGTCCTTTTATGCTTGTTTGCACTTTCAAATTTAATACAATACTAATAAGCATGTGATTTCTTCACCAGCAGTTTACAATCACACACATAACCTACACAATGTGATGTTTTTGTGTTAGCATGACCTTATGTGTATTTGACAGCTGATGTGGAGGGCAGTTTAGTTTAACGATACTCACGTAAGTGTCATCTGTTGCCTGTATTTATGTTTGAAAAATAACATAACATTCAAAAAAACAAAATGTAGGAGTTTAAACTCAAAAAAACATGACAAATTTGGATTGCTGTTGTCAGAGTTAAGCCGCAGTCACACTGGACTTTTCGCACCATAGACTTCCATTCATACGCAGGCGAATGCGACAAGTTTCGCAGTTTGCTGCATTGCAAAGTTCAAGCTTGGTGAACTCTGACCTGCAAAATCGCATCACATGACTGTGTGAGATCAATCAAGGATCAAAATATGTCTTCTTTGGACAGAAATTTAAAATATGGACCAGTCGCTCGCTTTTTAAAATGTCTAATCGTCTTTTTATGCCTGCTGCAGTGACATACGACAGATTTTCGCATGCTCAAACTCTAGTGCAGAGATGCCCAAAGTAGGGCCCGCGGGCCAAAGTTGGCCCATTGTAACCTTTCATTTGGCCCACTAACCAATCCGAGAGGAGAGGGTTCGGGTGAATGCCTTTAACAGAGATCATCATTTCTAATTTGACATAACTTCTTTTGTTTGTTTTATTGCTGAGCTACAAAAAGCAAACTGTAATTAAATGTAAATGAATCTGATTTTTAAGAATGTAAATACTGTCACTCGACGGATAGAGGACTATGCAGAACACATCGGCAGGCAAATCAAGGCAAAAACTAGTGTAATTCTGTTACAAATTTTAACAATAAGACTGTTTTGTTTTTACAGTAATACGTTCATTATAAAATGTAAAAAAATACTGTATTAGTTAATATATAGAAATGTTTTCTAGTCATTTTTAAATATTATTAAATAAATTAGGGGGCGACATGGTGGCTCAGAGGTTAGCAGCTAAAAGGGCATCCACTGTGTAAAACATATGCTGGATAAGTTGGTGGTTCATTTCGCTGTGGCAACCCCAGATTAATAAAGGGACTAAGCTGAATGAATGACTGAATGAATTAATTAATTAATTAATTAATGCAAAAATAAATAAGGCAATCACCTGAATTTACAGAATTTACCTTCGGCCCACTAGCCCCAATCAAGCTTGGTTTCTGGCCCTTTAAACGAAAACGCTTGGGCAGAGCATATGGCTCTGTGAGGCAAAACTGAGACACAGTCTGTAAAGGCTCCACCCTCTTATAAAAAAGGGGTGTGAGCAGCAGCTCATTTGCATTTAAAGAGAAACACATGAAAACTGTTTCCACCTCAAAAATAGGACATTTTGAAAATGGTCTAGGATTAATTTTGTGAAGCTTCAGAGAGGCGTGCATTACATTATATAAAAAAGCAAAATATTACCCATTTATATAGAACAATTTATGATTCTTTTATGAAGTGTGTTTAATTCACTGTAATTAACTGTCGTAATTAACTGTAAATGCATATAATAGAAAGCCATTCACAGAAGAAAGTCCAACAGGTTCATAATGAGTGCTGTAAATTAGAACAAAATTACCATTTTTACTAAACAATTCAATTGAAACCAGTGCCACAGTTCATCTTAAACACTAAAAGAGAAAGAACGACTCGGCGTCCAGCATCTGCTCTATGACAAGTGAAGATTACATGCATAAAAACAGTGAACGGTAATGAAAATACAAAACCCTCGCAAACTTTCTGCGGGGAACAGACACAAATGTGAGGCAGCTGTGGCACAAGCAGAGCATGTTATCATAGCACACCCGACGCTGCTCCTTAATTCCACGCTAGCATATCTGAGAGAGGTTTAACAATGTGAGGCACATTCATTATCACCTGGATAATTACCTGCCATTCTGCCTGTGTGTTTACATGTGTTTGGCGGAGCAGGTGTTAAAATATTTTGGCTGTTATTGCCGGGTTTGCTGATGAATTTGGTGGAGTCGGTGAGCTCTTTAGAGAGATATTGAGCACTGTAAACACACACATGTACACATGCACATGCACACACACTGGCACTAAGAAGTAAAGAGAAACGCAGAAGTGTGGTGCAAGCATATGGCTTCTAAAGTTGATGTAATCATATAAATTGAGAAAAACACTAAAATTGGTGCTCTTGTTAGGTTAATAAATTAAATTATTTCTGTTCTTGTTGTGATCCATTTATCGGTGTATGCTATTTTTTAAAAAAAATTACTTGTTTCATAATTTATCATCTACCCAGCTCAGAAATTACTTCTTATTTTCTACTGACATCAAGCTGAAAGTCTCAGCAGGAGATCGCTCCTCTCCACATTCGCAGACCCGCTAACTGGAATTTTTGCACTTTGAAGAAGCCGAGATATCAAAGAGGTCGTGGTTGTGCTCAGGGCACTCCCGAATGCTTAAAAAATGTGAGGCAACGCAAAATGGCTGGCATTAATTAAAATGATTCAGTGAAACTGCACTCAGGTAAATAGTGTTGTTAATTGCTAACAATAATTAAGTGGAAAACTGTGGATTTTTTTTCTCTCTCAACTGTATACTCTACTTCATTTCTTGGAGTAAACATTTTGGTTATGCTTTATTTTGTTGGTCCCCATTTCACATAATGTTTGCAGCTTTACATCAGCAAACTCTCATTAGTGTTACAGTGTATGTAGACTGTTAGGTTAGGGTTAGTAGAATAAGTTGACATATCTGTTACCTACGGGGAAGCATTAAAAGTTTGCATTGCTGTATCTACCTACACGTACAAGCTTAATGTAATCTTACTTTATGTGTAAATCTGGTAACACTTTATTTTGATTGTCCCTGTTGTACATTTTGTTGACATTGCAACTACATGCCAATTACTTCTCATTTGAGTATTAGTAGAGTCAGCTTAATATCTGCTGATACTGCTCCTTCAACACATTTTACTGACTATAGGAAACCTTGCAAGTACATGTCCACTTACACTAACCCTAACCCCAAGCTATCAGTCTACTTATAATCTATTGAGAATTAGTTGGCATGCAGATGCAATGTAACTTCATTCATTCATTTTCTTGACGGCATAGTCCCTTTATTAATCGGGGGTCACCACAGCGGAATAAACCGCCAACTTATCCAGCATATTTTTATGCAGCGGATGCCCTTCCAGCCACAACCCATCCCTGGGAAACATCCACACACACACACACACTATACGGACAATTTAGCCTACCCAATTCACCTATGCCACATGTCTTTGGACTTGTGGGGGAAACCGGAGCACCCGGAGGAAACCCACGCAACCACGGGGAGAACATGCAAACTCCACACAGAAATGCCAACTGACCCAGCCGAGGCTTGAACCAGCGACCTTCTTGCTGTGAGGTGAACGTGCTAACCACTAGGCCACCGTGGCGCCTCAGTGTAACTTAAATTCAACAAAATGCGCTAAAGGGACCATCAAAATAAGGTAATACTGTAAATCTTTATGTGAATCTTTATTAATTACTTAATCATGTCATTCCCAAATCCCTGAGACTTTCATTCATCTTTGGAACACAAATTAAGATATTTTAGAAGGAATATGAGAGGTCTCTCGTCCTCCATAGACGGCAATGGCACCGAGACGTTCAATGTCCAGGAAAGGAAGCAGCAAAAACATTGACAAACATTCCATGTGACTTCAACTGTTGAACTGTAATCAAACAAAGCTGCATTTTTTGCCTTTGTCTTCCATATCAGATCAGGGCGTGTGTTTACTACGGACATTATGATGTATCACCATTATAGCCAGCAATGCAATGGTTCAGCAATCTGTAGTTAACACAAACTCTAATCTGATGCCAAACCATTTTCAAAACAACACCAAATTGACACCAAGCATGAATAAAATCGCAAATCAATTTGAAGTCAAAACCTTGACATCCACACATTGATGCCATTAAGACCACCACAATAATGACACAAATACAATTATAATAAGAAATGTTTCATTCATCTGGAAGCTCTAATTTCAAATTACAGATTTACAATTGATTTTATATCCCTACAGTTTACGTAAACTACCTCAAAATGAAACCAAACTGACAGCATACATCATCATCTAAATAAATAAATGAATAAATAAATAAATAAATAAATACAGGGTTCATACACATTTTTAAAACTAAAATTCAATGACTTTTTCATGACTTTTCTAGGATTTTCATGACCTAATGTTTTATGTAATGTCCATGTATACATGCTAAATAAAAAAGGAAAATGGTGCATGTTTAAAGTTATTACAGCATATCATAAAACATGCAACATTAACATGCAGCATAGTTTAAATTAATCTTTATATCTATGTAAAAGTTATTTAGATAATGTTGACACAGCACTAATAATGTGAGAGCATGTGTTTGACCATGGACAGAAAATAAATAAATACAACTAACATTTAAGCATACAGGTATTTGTTCAACTAATTTCCATGACTTCTCCAAAACTTTGTGGGTTTTTCAGTTGTTCCAAAACTTTTCCAAGCCTGGAAAATGCCACATCAAAATTCCATGACTTTTCCAGGTTTTTCATAACCGTATGAACCCTGTAAATAAATAAATGTAGTCAACTGACATCAAATCAATTTGCATTTATGACCTGTTTTTTGATTTAGTTGACATCAAGGTGAGTGTAGTTAACTTTCTGGGCTTTGAATGTCTCAACACCATTGCATTTATGGAGGGTCAGAGAGCTTAATATGTATTCAAAAGATGAATGAAGGTCTCAAGAGAATGCAACGACCTTTGGGTGAGTAATTAATAACAGAATTTCCATTTTTGTGGGTGAACCAACCCTTTAAACATCAAGTTTTGAATTGTCGGTTTCAATGCAGCATCAACAATTCCTATTTTCATTTCATAGCCATGAAAACAAATAGTCATTCTAAAACTCTTTTACATAGTCACTTGCACTAGCCTAGCTTTCAGCAGTTCTCTCTCCCTTATTTTGAAACCAATTGCCTACTTGGGCAAAACAACTGAGCCGTCTCCATCAATTAGCCTTGACTTTGGACTTTCATTAAGAGTAATTGACTAATATCTGCAGCGAGTCTGAAGAAAGACACTTTTAACTATCACGAAGCAGTTTGTTAAGTAAGAACACATGTCTTGGCTCAAGCTATGCCTGCAAGAGGTCCCCAGTCCAATGCAAAACAGGTGCCTGCCATGTAATACCCCATTTAGCCCCTGGGGCAAAGGTTATCCAGCTAATAGCTTCCTAGTGGAGGCTAAGGAAGAGCTGAAAAGTAGGCCTGGCTTAAACATCTGGGACATATTG
>CAIGQQ010002777.1:0-18138 GCA_903798035.1 Danio albolineatus
CACGATTTGAGCACATGCAATTTCTAAATCGCAAAGGCTCCAATTTTATCCATTAGTTTATTTAGATTTTTGTTCACGTTCTTGTGTGCATGATTTTAATGTTAACCAATCAAAGCTGATTCAGTGCATCGGGCAATTACAGCTATGAGCGAGAGAAAGGTCTTAACCAATCAGAGCTCACTCTGCGCAGGAGGAAGTTGAGCGGGAGAACCGAATAGGTGGTTTTGATTTACGTTTTTATTTATTATGACTGGAATTGAGGTTAGTTCATCTTTATTTGTTCATGTTGTCTGTTTTTAAGACTATTTATTACAGTTTTGTTTATCAAGCAGTGAGTGCTACTGCGTACAGTATGTGTTTAACTAGAGCTGAGGTTAGTTAATCTTAGTTTATTTTATGTTGTCTGTTTTAAAAACAATTTTACTACAGTTTTATTTATTAAACTTAATACTATGTTATTTAATTGTGAAATGTTTTATGCACTTCTTGTGCACTGAATACATGTAGAATGTGTGCATGTAGCGCATTTGAAAAAGCAAAACCAGTTGCCAAAGTAAAGTTGCAATCGCAATATTCGTTCCAAAAATCACAATAGGATTATTTTGTCCATATTGCACAGCCCAAATGTATAGTCAGAATTATTAGCCCCCTTTGAATTGTTTTTTCTTTTTTAATATTTCCCAAATTACGTTTAACAGAGCAAGGGATTTTTCACAGTATATCTGAAAATAGAAAGTCTTATTTGTTTTATTTCAGCTAGAATAAAAGCCGTTGTTAATTTTTAAAGACCATTTTAAGGTCACAATTATTAGCCCCTTTAAGCTATTTTTTTTCGATGGTCTACAGAACAAACCATCGTTATACAATAACTTGCCTAATTACCCTAACCTGCCTAGTTAACCTAATGAACCTACAGTAGTTAAGCATTTAAATGTCACTTTAAGCTGTATAGAAGTGTCTTAAAAAATATGATTTACTGTCATCAGGACAAAGAAAAAATACATCAGTGATTAGAAATGAGTTATTAAAACTATTATGATTATAAATGTGTAGAAAAAAATCTTCTCCGTTAAACAGAAACTGGGGGAAAAAATAAACAGGACGGATACACAATTTTAAAAAATATTTCCCAAATGATGTGTAACAGCAAGGAAATTTTCACAGTATGTCTGATAATATTTTTTCTTCTGGAGAAAGTCTTATTTGTTTTATTTGGGCTAGAATAAAAACAGTTTTTTTAAAATGTTTTTAAAACCATTTTAAGGTCTATATTATTAGCCCCCTAAAGCAATTTTTTTTAAACCATCATTAATGATTTGCCTACGTACCATAACTTGCAAAATTAAGGCCCGTGCACACCGAGACGTTTTTTGCTCGCGTTTTCGGTCGACGTTTGACGCCTCGTGACTAAATAAAGGGTGTCAATGTGATTGTGCACACCAACGCGCAAAAGCGTCATTTTTAAAGAAACGCCTCATGTTCGTTTTTTTGTTTTGACGCCCCGCGTCAAAACCTTCTCCACCAATCAGATCGGTACTTTTGTTCACGTGTACGGAGCCGCTGAAGTTACAGTAAACACCCCTTGGAGGAGCTTGGAGAGCTGTACTCGATATCACCTACTCCACCTACTCCAGTGCTCCATTTGCGCAGTCTGTTCCGAATAAACATGAATAAAGTCTGTTCCGAATAAACACGGTTAATGCATTTAAGATCAAATTTAGTCAAAGCTTGTCACACTTTTACTCTGGAGATAATTAAGTATTTTAATAAAATATTTCAATTTGTATAGTTATAACATATTAATAAAAGGAATTTATATATATGCACACTTAAATGGCTGTAATCACATAAAAAATGGCCACTTGACAGTCGAAGATCACTAAAAGCTTATTTCACTGCTCTTTTGTAATGCTCATTGGGAAGAGCTAAAGTGGCCATAACTCATAAATGGGTTGACATCTTCACCAAAATTGTTAGACGTATGCAAGGGGTAAATCTAAGGTCATGGCACAAACCTTGTAGACAAAGGTCACATGGTGGCGCTATACATTAAAAAATCACTGTATCTGAGTTACCATTTATCTGATCATAGGGCTGCTTTCACTGAGTACTTTGACATAAAACAGTCACTCAAAATATTCATTAAAGATTTGCCAATATGTAAAAAATCTACAAAAATCTTTGTAAACCTTTCCCTGTTTATTTGGAAAACTGTAACTTATTTGCAGAAGGAGCATGTGTTTAATTCTGGGATTCAGTGCTCTATTATCATTTTAGTCACTAGAAGGCAGCACAAGACCACTTATTGGTTCTGGCTATGGTTTTGTTGGCACGGCGCGGTGCATGCGTGAGGGTTGGCAACCCAGATGTCTATTTGTTTTTTAAGAAAAACAATTCAAGTGTGATATTATATTTATTTTAAACTTAAAGTAAAATACAAAAAATATATACATTTAAAAACTAGACTGTGGGCCAGTTTGTCTCAAGCACTATTACTACTAGTACATTGATATTAGTATACTTACTAAATAAAATATTACTTAAACATACTTATAAAAATTTGCGCATGTGCTAAATTTTATTTATATTTAATCAGACTGTTTTGCATTATGCCTCATCTTTGTGTGGTTTCATCTGAGAAGTGTAAGGGGTGTAGTAAACAAAACATACACATGTACGTGAAGTCAAACGTTAGGTGTAACAGACCAAGAACATTTTCACAGTATTTCCTACAGCCTAATAGTTTTTTATTCTGGACAAAGTTTTGGGCTGTTTATTTTAGTCTGGCTGGAGTAAAAGCAGTATATAGGCCTAATAAGCATGTCAATATAATTAGCCCCTTAAGATTTCTTTATGTCTGCAGAATAAACAACTTGTCCAATGGCTTTCCTCGCTTTTCTTTAACATAATTAATATATAGTTAACACTTTAAATTGAACTTTAGGCTGAATAGTATCTTGCAAAAAAACTAGTAAAATATTATGTAAAATATATAATATAATATTGTCATCATGGCAAAGACTAGACAAATGAGTTAGTAGAAACTGTTGAAAACTAAATCTGTTATACAGCATTTTTACATATTTGATGCAATATTTTTTCTTTAAACTTCACAAGAGGGTTATTCATTTTGTCTTCAGTAGTATTTCCCTTTATACCTTCTAATGACCTCTGAAATTACTATAGAAATGGACCACTTGCTTAATAAAATGGCAAATTCTAGGGACATTTCTAGCAAAACAAACAAACACTTGTCATGACTAGGCCCACACAGAATCTGCGCACACAGATTTCCGCAGATTTTCAGCCCATCATTGATTCTGTTTATTTACTGGTGTAAATGTTTGTAAATTTATATTTATTCAGTTTTTAAATTAATTTCAGCAAAAATATTAACTAATATGAAAAAACTCATGATTTATTTACAATATAGTCTGTACAGTAACATTTTCTGTCTTTTTGTAGAGATTTTATTCAAGAGACTTGCTTTGTTTACCAAATAAAGTTGATCTAATTGGATTCGCACTGAAAACATTAAATAGAAGTTAAAAAGATATTACTTTTTATTTTATATATAAATTTTTTTGTTATGATGTTCCTAAAATAATTCCACATAAATCTGCAGATTTTTAACAAAATACTCTGCAGAAATAGCAAAAAATGTCCGCAGATTCCGTCTGGCCCTAGTCATGACCTGTCTATATATACGTCACTCAAAAGCATCTTGCTATAGTTACTTAATTTATAATGTAGCCAAATTAGATTTCTTGAAAGCTTTCTTGCTGTAAGCTGTTTATTTGTTGATTCTTTTAATGTTTACCACTGTTGAACATAGCCTACAGATGTATATTTTAAATACAGTTCAACCTTTTAAGTAATGAGCTGTTCATCTTCTGTGATTCTGGCCATCTTTTTGATATTTCAATTGCATCCACTCCCACATTAAAAAATACTATGGTAACTTATAGGAATACTAGTGTTTTTGAACCATATGCATATTATAAAAATAGCCTATTTAAATTCTATATAGTATCACAGCAACTATAAACATAACCAAATACAGAAAAAAAACATGTTCAAAAACACTTTAATATTTACTATAAGTTATAATGTTTCTTCTTGAGGTCATTCGACCGCGATAAAAAACGCGACCGCAATCTCCGCCACGGGTGACGTTTCCAGGCGGCAAAACAGCGAGATTTGGGAAGTGTCTGACTTCTGATGTTTTTTGAGCCCTCCTCTTACTGCAGCCGCCTGCTGCAGTCTGCAGTCAAGGCGAGGCGCACCGAGCGCACCTCAAACGAGCCTTTTTTGTTTTCTGTAGGTTGACGCGACATCTAGCCAGCCAAAATCCACGTGTGTTACGTAACGTCAACGTAATCATGATCAAATTTTCGTTGTTTGACGTAACCTCGTGCCGGTCGTGGTTATGTTATGACATGTATGACACGTAATGGATTAAAAGTTTAGTTAAAAGTTTGCAATACAAATAATTTATTTAATATTCTATGGCCGGAAATGCAGTGGACATGCAGTACAACTAATTACAACTGATAAAGCAAAATTTCCCTTCAAAACAACGTTGTTATTGCTGTCAGATGACATTCTGACATTCAGTGAGTGGCTGTGTGGGACTCGACCATGCGCGATTCAGAGAGCAGAGATTTGTAAACGCGCGACCGTGTAGAGACAGAAAAGACATGCCGTTGTGTAAATGGGTGGATGGCGGGTCGATGGATGCTCGGGGACTCGGGGAGATTGCGGAAAAAAGTGGAAGTGAACAGCGGACGGGGTCGGAGGACGGTTGAGGAGGGGGATAGGTTAAATGAGGTGCCGGATCAGATTTCAGAGATGCTGGATTCAGATCCGGCGTGTTTCGGCACAAATTAAGCCCTGCATAGGCTATTTAGCTTGTTTATTAAAAGAAGTTGTGATCTGGCACTATATAGAAAAAAACATTAACTTGACTTTAAGGGGGGGCGGGGAAAGCCGTAAGGAGGGCGGGGCGCCCCCCTAATACTATGGTAGGGGAAACACTGCAATCTATAAACTCTAATATGATAATCATATATTTTAATGTCTAATGAACTGCTTACAGGCCTCCTAACTGATAAATAACCTTACGGTGCTAAAATGCTTGAACCCCGGTAATTGCTGCTTGCAGCTACATTTATATATGTATTTTTTAAAACTATTGTAATGGGGTCTTGTTTGCTTTATTTTGTCTGAGAAGTAGCCGTGTGATTGCTGCTCAGTGTGAAGTTTGATGATTTGATTTGTTTTTCTCTATAGGGAAGTCTGCAAGGCCAAACACAGATAAACAGGGAAGAAAGTGACTTGAAAGAAAGTTCTGATGGAGAATGAGAAAGAAGGGGTAAGAAAATGCAAACAACATTCCCATTAGACTCGTCAAACTCCTCACACCCATCCCCCCACCCCCCAGTGCGCCACTGAATCTGGTACAAATGTGACCAAAAAAATACAGTGAAAGGTTGCAATTTTAAGTAATATTCTGTTGCATAATATTAGATATATGTTAGATATATTAGACATATGTTGTTGCATAATACTATCGTCATTGTGTTTTGACGACGACTTCGTTTAAAAAAATCTTTAGATGTACATGTGTGAGTATGAGACACAAGGCACAAGTTAACACGAGTCTACAACCATGATAAAACATACCAAAAGTGACAACCTCTGTACAGTCCTGGGTAGCTCAGTTTGTTAGATCATGTCTCTTCTTATGTCGTTCTTCTTTTATTTGTGAGTTTGAATCCTGTGTACGATTTTTCGCAACACCAATGGCACTGAAATTCATATGCTGATTCGATCCAATGCATACTGGTTAAAATTCAGAATTATGACCCATTTAACCCATTTAAAGATGCTGCCTTATTCAGAACGTTATGCATGTTTATTTATTTTATTTTACCACAGTTGAAGATGTCAAAGTTAGAATAATTGTTCACTCAAGTTAGTTACTAAGTTTACATTTTAAATATTGACTAAACATTGACATTTAGAGAAAGGTAGTTTACTACTAACCCGACTTAATAGCCATTTTATATATCAATTTTATATTTCTATTTTATAGACATTATTTTATGGCTGAAGTGGTTAATAATTGCCGAAAATGTTTCAATGCAAAGTGTGACAGTATCAGTACTTTTGGCGCTCACGCTTTTTGCAGGTTTGTAATACCTGTAAAGAAACAAACTGAATTTCTTCTGTTGCAGCATCAAATAATAGTTTTTTTTTTTTTTTTTATTATAAGAAAACAACCTGCCTTAAATCAGCTTAAATCTGACTAGGGCTGGGCAATTTGGCCTAAAATAAAAAACTAAAAATAAATAAAATTGAACAATTTAACTCCGTTATGATTACGATTATTTTATTGATTTATTTTATGTTTTTGCCCTCATAGTTTACTGATATGTTTTGTACAGTAAATATGCTCACATATTACAAGTGAGAGATTATTTAATGTAGGGTGGATTACTTGATAATTAAAAATATACATATATTAAAGCAAACACGCACTATCTACAATCTATTATTATTTATTTAGCATAACTGCTGAACAGGTGAAATTAAAACACACATTGCCTAAAATGTGTCTCTGCACCGCTACCAAATCAACCAATCACAAAGCTTGCGCTTGTGAAATGCAAGTACTTTTTTTTTTGAGAGGTCTACGGGTATGTGAAGGCTGCGCCGGACTGTACACGTGACCTTGGTAGAAGTATAATATCATAATAATAATAGTAAGTATAATTCAGCCTTAACAGAGCGGGGTCACTGACTCCATAAAAAGTAGAGAAAGTTATTTTAAAAAATTGACCTGGAAAAATTTGATTGATTATAGGTTCTGAATGTCGATTTAGATTACTTTTCGATGAATCGACCAGCGCTAAATCTGACCTAAATTGCATTCTTGAAAATCAAATGAAACTCTAAGAATGAGTATTTTCTGATTTCTGATATCTCAAGTGTGCTTCAAATGTCTGACTATCAATTAAACATTTCAAATTTATGTAAAGATTAAGCTGTGTTGGGGCAACATGGTGGCTCAGTGGTTAGCACTGTCGCCACACAGCATGAAGGTCGCTGGTTTGAGTGCTGGCTGTGCCAGTTAGTATTTCTGTGTGAGTTTGCATGTTCTCCCTGTGTTGGCGTGGGTTTGCTCCGGTTGCCCCCAGAGTCCAAACACATGCGCTATAGATAGATGGAATAAACAAAATTGCCCGTAGTGTATGTGTGTGATTGAGATTGTATGGGTGTTTCCCAGTGATGGGTTGAAATTTGAATTATGAGACATGTTTAAAAAATGCCCAACAAATCACAGTTTGATCATCAGAAAAGCAAGAACCAGGAGGAGGAGAACAAACCAAATAGTAAAGACTCAGGGGAGACGAACACAGAGAAACCTGTGAGATGGAGCAGCAAGGAGAGTTTACTTCTAGATTGTAAGTATTCCTGTTCGGGAACTGTCAGCAACACAAAAAGCAAAAGACAACACCTTTATTTCCATGATGATAATCACCATTGTCTTCAGGCTGTGAAACATATTGTCTGACCTGTGATGATCAACTATTTCTTGTCTTCTCTTCAGTTTCTTGTTATCCGGCTGAAGAGTCTCGCTCTTGTTCACAGGAGAAGCTCCAGGATGAGGTGAGTTTCTCTCACACACAGTTATAATCCCACAGTCAGACTCAAGATTGTGCTTTAGTGCTGTATTTCAGTGTTTGTGATTTAAACATTCATTCTGTTTCAGAAGACAACATGATGTTCAACTTCACTATGTGACGGGGTTCAGTCTCCATCCTGGACAACTTGTTTTACTGTTACTTTCACTGGAGCAGTTCATGTTTCATAGTTTACCATGGACCTTTATGAGGGTTTTTTTAAATCAGTTGTATGATTTTTAAATAAAATGCTCTTATAATATGAATTTGTATTTTTAATTATTTGTATATTTACATCTCACATGGTGGATTTATATTGTCACATGTCTGCCAAAGTGCTGACAGTTCTTTATGTGACGTTTTTATCACTCATCTGTCAACAAAATGACTTCATTATTAAAGACAAAGGCATTTTCATCACACATTGTCACAAGCAGATACTGTATATTAAAGCATATATACAATGTAATAAATATTAAAAATGTATTAGATAAATGCTTGTTTCAGGAAAAGGCTTACTAGAAATATCTTATAATCAAAATGCATTCAAAAACAGATCCGTTTTAGAAAGATTGGATCTAAATTATTCAGAGAAAATAACATTCAGTAGTCTCAATGATATAAATATAAAATATTTCTCTGTTTGACTCTTCAGGGCATCGTGTTATAGATAGATTGTTTTTCTTTGCAATATTAAAATCAAAGAATTGAAGATTGTGGATCAGGTGATCGCTGATAAGATTTGATCATTTATTACCAGGTCTAGTGTGCACTTTTCTCCCACAATGCTGCACTATAATATAATCCTGTACAATACAGTAAATCTGCACAGTTTAAAGTGGCCTTTTGTTGTGGCCAGCCTAAGGCACACCAGTGCAAAAATCATGCTGTCTAATCAGCGTCTTGATATTTTCTGCGTCTGGCCATAGGAGAAATGGTCGTGCTCAACTGAGCCTGGTTTCTCTGGAGGGTTTTTAATTTTTCACTTTCGCCAATTGGTGAAGTTTTTTCCTCGCCACTGGCTTGCATGGTTCGGGACTTGTAGAGCTGCGCATTGATGGATTTGATCTTGAGTGTTTGAACTCTGTGCAGTGAATATTAAACCACACTGAACTGAACTCAAACACTGAAAACTGGACTGACACTGGTTCAATTTACTATAATCTTCTACGTGAAGCTGCTTTGGCACAATCTACATTGTAAAAGCGCTACACAAATGAAGGTGAATTGAATTGAATATGGCAAAGAAGTGCTCACTAATGTCGAGTTCAGACTGCATGATTTTAGCTCCACTTTTGACAGGTTTTGAGAAATCGCAGACAAATGCCTGAAATCACAAGTAAATCTGTGCTTGCTCACATGAGTAACAATCACACTGTGAACTATCAAAGACATGATCTGAGGGAATCACAGATGAGTCGCCGACACCCGTCAGATTTTTGCCATGCTTTCAAATGATTCAAATCATGCCGTTGCCTTGTGAAATGTGTTCTGATTGAATATAACATCGGTGATTGCTTACAGCCTATGAGAGAGCAGCATCCACTAGTGTGGGTCTCGTGTCTTTATCGCCCTCGTGTCTTGTTGATGCTTCATCTGAGCAATATCACAACCGGCTTGGAAAAAAAAGTTTTCGAGAAAGAAATTGCAAATTCCCCTTCAAAACCAAATGAGCAAAATCCGTATATTTTCTACCCCACTAAAGGCTTCTTTCTCATTATGTTGTTAATAACAAAGGATATACTACTTGGTCTCGCATTGTTTCCATGTCACTTCTCGCGTGTGTTTAGTTGTGAGATGTAGTTTGCAGACCGAGACAAAGTTGTCTGTGATTCTACCTACTGTAAAGTCATGCAGTGTGAAACCTCTTGTCGCTGATTCATCTTGCAGTGTGAACACAACAGCGGCAGAAAAACCGTGCAGTCTAAACTGAGCATAACACCGATTTAGGCAAATCAGTGAACAATATTTGAGAGAAATATTGTATACATATAAAAAAGTTTTAAATCCTTACATTCAGCTCATGAAAAATGAAAGCAAAAACATATACAGTGTGTATATATATATATCACGGATCACGGATTTCCTTGATAAAAAAGATACAAGTGAAGATTGGTACAGAGGTATCTACACAGTATATAGTAGAAAATTGAACTCCGCAAGGAAGTGTCTTGAGTCCTACTCTGTTTTCCATCATGATTAATGACATTTTTGCAAATCTAGAAAGGGATATGGGCAGATCTTTATTTGCAGATGATGGAGCTATATGGAAGAAAGGGAGAAATGTGGAGTATGTAATAAAGAAAGTGCAAGAGGGAATAAGTCAAGAAGAACATTGGGGAATAAGATGGGGATTTAAGTTCTCAATTGAGAAAATGAAAGTAATGTTTTTTACAAGGTAAAGGATTAGAGGAAAACAACTTGCATTATATGGGGAAAATCTAGAGATAATTAACAAGTTTTGATTCCTTGGAGTGCATTTTGATAGTAAGTTAACATGGAGTCATCATATAGACCTTATCATTAGTAAAAGTAAAAAAGTGATAAATATATTAAGATGTCTTTCAGGAACGAAATGGGGAGCTAGTAAAACAGCTCTGCTGCTCTGAGATATGTATATATATATATAGCTATGATAAGATCAAGATTAGACTATGGAAGTATCGTATATAAATCACCAGCAAAGACTATATTGGCAAAACTAAACATAGTGCAAGCACGAGCATTAAGGGTATGTTTAGGAGCAACAAGAACGACTCCAGTATGTGCAATGCAAGTGGAGACTGGGGAAATGCCCCTGGGACTGCGTAGAATCCAACTTACAGTCAACTACTGGATAAATATTAAAGGACATAGAGAACATCATCCAGTTAAAAATGTATTGGAAAGGAGTTGGGAAAAGGAGAACATTTATAAGGATAGCTTCGGATGGACAGGAGATCAAATGACAAAAGATGTGAGAGTGTTTGAAAAAGAATTTGAGGAATCTGTTATATGGCCAGAAAAGCCAATATGGAGATTAGAATGCCCAGAAATAGATCTAGAACTGTGTAAGATCAAACTAGAGAACAGGATAACAGACATAGTAGGGCAATGCCACAAATATTTGGAAAATAAATATAAGCATTATATTCAGATATTTACAGATGGGTCTAAGGATGGAGACATTACAGGTTTAAGGGTCTATGTGCCAAATTACAGACTGGAAATTAGCAAAAGAACATCAGATTACATAAGTGTGTATACAGTAGAATTAATAGCTATATTGGAAGCAGTAGAGTGGGTTGAAGAAAACAGTGAGAAGAGCTATATAATATGCAGTGATTCTTTATCAGCACTAAAGAGCATTCGGTCAGGAGTTGTTAAAAGTCACCAGGGGTTGTTGTATGATATTTTAAATACATATACAAAAGTGAAAAGACAAGTAAAAATATCATGTTTATGTGGGTTCCGGCACAGGTATATTAGAAAATGAAAAGGTGGATTAATTGGCAAAAAAAGCCACAACAAAAGGAAATATTAAAATTAATGTTATCAAGATCAGAGGGAAAGCGCATAATATGGAGAGAGGTGATGATTAAATTGCAACTAAAATGGAATGAAGAGACAAAGGGAAGACATGTATTCTATACAGAATAAAGTAGGGGTAGTAAGGAATGAACATATGAGTAGAAAAGTACAAGTAACTATAAGCAGAATGAGAATGGGACATAGTAATTTAAATAGGTCTCTTTTCATTATGAGAAAACATGAAACAGGATTATGTAATCAGTGTCAGGAGTATGAGACGGGAACATGTGTTGATGTCATGTGGTACATTTAAACAAGAAAGGCAAGAAATGGTAACTCAACTGATAAGTTCAGGAAATGCAGAAATAAATATTGAAAGTATATTAGGATGTACAGAGGAACAGAAATGAAGGAAGTGTGTGATGAATTTCCTAAGGGAAACTGGACTGGAAAAAAGAATATAGAATAAAAGGAAAATAGTACAGAAGGGGGCAGTAATGCAACAAACAGGAGGCCAGCTGCCGTTAAATCCTAAAGAAGTAAACCTAAAGAAGTAAACACAGCGATGGCGGCGGCTGGAGCGTAGGCGTTTTCGCACTAAAGTTAACTCAAAGATTTGCGACAGAGAGTTGTGATAATTTTAAATTAAAAATTTAATATTAATTGTCCATATAGAGAATTATCTTCGGTTGTCAAAGCTATTCATGTAGCTTTGAGGAATTTAGTTAAAGGTATAGTGCAATACTCTTCTGTAATACCTACACTGGTTGATTTGTTTATTGATAGTTATTCATTTCTGGATATTAAATGTAACAAGATTAGAAAGTAATGCTTTCATTTTCTGCGTGAAAAGATATTAAATCTCAGGAACATTATTTATAGTTGTTCTATTGTCAAATCCTTTAGGGACAGATTGTTTGAGTGGTTGATGACAAAAAAAATGTAATACCTGCGTTAGACTCTCACATTGGGAAATTTGGCATTTTTATGAAAAACAAAGAAATGGAATTTCTGTGTAATAATATGTTGGTTGTAGTAAAATGTTTTATTCACAATAGTAGATTTGTTCAAGTTTCTCCAAATGATTTCAACATTTTATATAAATCCATAAAACAGGAAAAACAAAAGGTGCCCCAAAGCTCTCTACACTTTTGTCAGCTTATATGCACTGACCCCCTGAATATAATTAATTTTCTTTTGTATTATTCAAGGTTTATTTATGTTATTTTTATTTTGCCCTTTTTTGTTCATTATGTGCTGCTGGGATATAGTGTTATATGTTTAACAATTGAAGTTGAAAATGCCTGTTTGTTATTTGAAGGTTAAATAAAAATAAAAACTCAAAGATTTGCAGACCTTTACATTTCGAGATGACAAAGGTTACAAGTTCTTTTACAAGGGATATCTGCACGAATACAAAGGTATAAGGCAGTCAAATATGTTATTATTAATGCAAGGGCTATTCGTAAGCTAACTCCTTTGGGTTTTCATGATGCAGTGTCTATGGTAGTGAATATGATGGTAAAAGCTAGAGCACGATGAGAATTGAGGCTGTATAAATGTTCAAAAAGAGAAAGTTCACAGTTCAGATGTTTGTTCTTAAGCTCCGCTTGTTATATGTAGTACTTTTTTCATTTCTTTTTTGCATACGTGTTTATTTACAGGAAAACTGTCGATAAGCAATTAACCCCTCATCCTGAAATACTTAATGTTCAAGGTCTAAGAAATTAGTTAAAACTTGAAATCAACAACGTGCTGCAACGACAGCAGGAAAAATAAAAACAAACGGAGCTTGAAACAGAAAACTGAAGAACAAACATCTGAACCGTGAACTTAAACTTTCTCTTTTTGAACATTTATACAACCTCACACATTGTGCTCTAGCTTTTACCATCATATTCACTACTTCAGACACTATACCATAAAAACCCAAATGAGTTACCAATAACCCTTGCAATAATAACGTATTTGACTGCCTTACCTACGTATTCGTGCTAACCCTTTGACTTAAAGGTCGATTAATTTATCTGGTCAAGCCGGTCGACATCTCCAAATGTAAAAGTTGGCAAATCTTTGAGGTACTGCGAAAACGCATACACTTCCGCTGCCGCCATGGCGGAAGTGTCAAAATGGTCTGATGAAAGCCAGCGCCAATATTTCATTGTTTTCATTCATTGTTTTCATAAAAGGGGTAAACATTCATTCATTTCCCTGTCGGCTTAGCCCCCTTATTAATCTGGGGTTGCCACAGCGGAATGATCCACCAACTTATCCAGCATATGTTATTACACGGCGGATGCCCTTCCAGCCGCAACTCATCCCTGGGAAACATCCATACACACCCAATTCACCTGTACCACGTCTTTGGACTGTGGGGGAAACCGGAGCACCCTAAGGAAACCCACGCAACCACGGGGAGAACATGCAAACTCCACACAGATATGCCACCTGACTCAACCAGGGCTCGAACCAGCGACCTTCTTGCTGTGAGACGAACGTGCTACTAACTACGCCACCGTGGCGCCTCGCCTCTATCATATTATATTATACAATGTGGTTTGCGAACTGCAACCAGCTCGGAAAGTACTTGGCCGATGAATAGAGTGGAGGAACTATGACGTCAATTTGTATGCAAAAACCCGGAAGCGAGTTAGCATTCTAGCAGTTCCGGTTCCCTCGTCCAAAAGTCAATGGGTTTTCAGATAAATCGCTTAAATAAGGTTTGTGACGAACACAAACTCAAAATACTTTCACGTTTTACTCTAAGACATAAAACACATTAGTTACACCACACTCTCCAATTTTTTAAATCTGTTATGCCTCTTTAAAAAGACGGTTGCTATCAAGTTGCAAAACGGGACTACAGGCGGTGTCGGAGACATTATACGTCATCGAGCTGAACTGGTCTGGGGTTCTTGCTGAAGCGCAGCCCGCTTGCGTTGGACATTTGGATTTATTGTTGATTCGACTTGTACAATTAGTATTTTCAATTAGTTTAGCTATTTGAATTATCTAATAAGTGTTTTTGATTTAGTAAGGATTTTCATAGATATTTGTAATTGTGGAGTAACATTTAGTTTTTTTAATAATTTGTCGACAATGGTTTTTTGCTTTGCCCCTAAATGCAAACACAAGTCTTCGGATGGAAGATGTTTATTTTACCACTTTCCCACGGATATACTCCAACGGAGACTGTGGGTTCGTACCATAAGGTAAACTAATGATTATAATATTTATTGTTAAACAAACATGTAAAGTGTTTTATCGTCGAAAGTAAAACATTTTATGAAGCTGTAGCTGAAAAATAAAATAACACTTCATACAGTAACCTTAACAATTAATAGATTAAATGTTATATATATTTTCCCAGAAATGGGTTGCAGCTGGAAGGGCATCCGCTGCGTAAAACATATGCTGGATATGTTGGCGGTTCATTCCGCTGTGGCGACCCCAGATTAATAAAGGGATCAAGCCAAAAAGAAAATGAATGGATGTTGTATATATGCAAAACCGTACTCACCACTGTTACACTTAATTTAATGCACTATAAAAAATTATATTAAACGGAAGCGCGTTGAACTGTACGTTGATCAAGGTTTTATAGATTTACTATCTCTCTTCAACTGTACAAAGGGTGTGGATTCCACACTTAATTAGTATTTTATGTGTGTTTGTTTCTTTAAATCTTATTTAGATATATGTTCAATATTATTTTTAATACTATCATAATGTTGTTTGGTATTAGATTTTTTTTTCAAGATTCATTGTAATTTTATTTTGTTCGTGTGCTTTAGTTATTCTTTCATTTATTCACTTGTTAATATTATTAATTTGCTTCTTTTGAGTTTAGCTCTACTTTTGTAAATTATTGCAATTTTTGCATGGTAAACTTATCTTACATGAAACTAATATTGCATATTTTGGATTTTCCACTAGACGAGCAGACAGGAAGCCCAGTGCACATTCCCGGATCTGCAGTTGCCATTTTCCTTCAGGGAAAAATATGGTCCCTGTATTGTTTCCAGCTTCAAGTGATCTTCCAATTGAACAAATTCTGGAAGACCATTCATACTTTCTGCCTGAAGAAAACACAGTGAACGAAACCATTCCACTTTTCATGGATGAAGAACAGGAAAGTGCTACGCTGAATGCAACTGATACAGACAAACTGGAGGACCCTCAACCGCCTGCCAACAAAGTTGAGGAACAACAAGATAGGAGCACAACTAAAGAGAGGCTGCAGTCAGAAAAAAGAAAAATAAATCAGCTTGGGGTAAATTTGGAGCACTCCATGGCAGAGATTAGATTTCTCAAGGATAAATTGCAAAGAGGTAGTCACTGTCGTGAGAGGTATTCTGCCTCTCAACTGAGTGAAAGTGTTCTGCAGATGGAGACAGGATTGCCAGATAAAGATACCTTCTGTGCTGTTTGTGAATATGTTGCTCGCTCTAGTGATTCAATTACATACCACTCTGGTTGGAGACCCAAGAAAATTGATCTTGAAGACCAAATTTTTATGACCCTCATGAAACTTCGACAGAACTATACAAATCTTCATCTGGCTGCACTCTTCCATTGTAATTTAAAAACTGTCAGGAATGTTCTGAAAACTTTCATTGAGGTTCTTCACAAGCTGCTTTTTAAAGACATAATGAGCACTGTTCCCAGTCGGGAGAAAAACAAGGCCTGCATGCCATCTTCATTTGTAAATTTCCAAAACTGCAGAATGATAATGGATTACACCGACATCACAATTGCTATTCCCAAGCAACTGGAAACACAGAAAGAAACCTATTCTTCATATCGTGGTATGCACTCTTTCAAAGTACTCATTGGTGTGGCACCAAATGCTGTGATCACATACTGCAGCAAACTTTACCCAGGAGCAACAAGTGATAAAGAAATTGTCCAGGATTCTGGTGTTTTGGATCATTTAAAGTCAGGAGACCTAATTTTGGCTGACAAGGGATTTTTAATTCACAACATTTTGCCAGATGGAGTCACTGTGAACATTCCACCATTTCTCAATCATGGCTAACTTACACCAAGTGAAGCATGTGCAACAAAGCTGATCGCACAGAATAGAATTCACGTTGAGAGGGCTATTGCCCGCATAAAAGAATTTAAAGTTTTGAAATTTATTCCATCTCACCTGAGACACTTTGGAGATAAACTAGTTCAAGTATGCTGTGCTCTTGTGAACCTACAAACTCCTCTTATAAAAGAAGTGGCAACAAAATAGTTTAAAAAAAATGAAAGCAGGTCTCTTCATGCAATCACAAACACCAGCCTTCTGACGTCTGTACCATGAAGACATCTGGCTAGCCAGTTAAGTTTCAGTTTACTTTGCACCATTCTGGGTTTTAGGTAACATGAAGGTAAACAATGGCAACAGAGAGTGATTAAAGCTGAGCTGCCTTTATCTTACCTAAAACCCAGGATTGGTGCGAACTAAACAGAAAATTACCTAGCTAGCCAGCTAATCCAGTGACAAACAGCATCCTCCTGCTCTTCATCCAGTCACAACAGGCTCTAGTTCTTCAAACACCATCTGTTCTTCCTGCTACCTAAATGAAAAGGTCAGTACTAATTTACAGCCTCTTTTTTCTCTGTACATTATTTTGTGGGGACATAAATAATCTGATTGAATAATTATAAATAATAAATACTCCTAGTTCTCTGATTTAACCAGGCAGTTGACGGAAGTGCTCTCTGTCATTTACCTTGTCAGTACAGGCACTTTTACAAACATTAAAAATAAAAAAGAGCCATTGTTGATTGCTTTTGAAATGAACTTTATAATATCCCAAATTATTGGTTATATTTGTATCAGTTTTATTAAACCCCTACATTCATCAAAACTATATACACAAAAAAAATGTAAAACATCACTGCCGTGCCATCTCTGGAAGCATGTGGTTTTTGAAAAAGTCTTCCAGTGCTATCAGATTTGGAAGCCAGTCATTGTCTTTGGGTATAGGAATAATGATGCTTTCTTTGGTGGTCCAAACAACAAAATAGCAGGTCTGTCTTTCTGTTAGGTGAAGCTGGCCCTGTATTTGGTCCCAGTAGGGATGGTCTCTGCGCAGAATGTAGCTTTCCCCTTCCATATTGATACAGAAGCCCTTTAATTGCGATGCTTCCCTGATTGTCAAATTTCTTGCCACATAGGGACACTTTACCTCCAATACCGCAGATGACCCCACCAGACCATCTGGAGATGCTCCCAACAATCCTGATGGAGACAGCCACAAACCCGACTCTTGGACTGGCATTTGGGTTGCTGCGGTGAATGCTTGGATGGCCTCAGGCTCATTGACTATACCCCACTGGACAGACAAAACACCATTGAGGGCCTGTTTACCCAGTACCCTAGAAAGTAATGAAACAGTTACACGTTTTGATTTCAGAACTGCTCCAAAGTTGCTGGCGGTCAGTCTTCCTTTTCTCAGCAAATGCCAGTTCGGGTTGCTGCGCTGACCTATTGTTCCAACTTGAATGGCACTCTGTTGCTCTGTCGTGGACATTCGCATAGTGTGGTGATAATGCCTTTGTCACCTGTAGAGACCTGCGTTAAGGCAATATTTTTGTTAGTTGGCGTAATTTATTGCAATAAAAGTATCTTATTAAAATGTGTCAGTTTGTTTATTTTGTAATTTTTTTATGATATTGGTTGATTTATTGCATGGTGTTTCTCTTTTGTCTCATTTCAATAATAAAAATGTGAGTTTTTAATGTGATAGTGTAATACATTGGGCATAAAAAAAACTGAAAATGTGAGAAAACAAACAATAGCCGAATAGTAGTAAATGTGTGAAGAAAAAGATTTATATATGTATACATATACACATATTTTACAGATGATACTTATATAATGTGTTCTATATTATATATAAAAATCTGTATATATCTGTTTGTGTGTATTTGTTTTTCATGTTTT